>MU275273.1:0-73121 GCA_022160315.1 Panus rudis PR-1116 ss-1
ACGGTTTAAGGAAAACTGGGTTTACGACGATCTGCACTGAAATTTCAAGACTTAGTAGACGATTCTCTTCGTACCTCAGGAATCGTAACAAGCTCTGGAGGGATTCACCGAGAGTCTCGCCAAAGAACTATTGCCCTCTTGGAACATCCAGGTCAGTCTCGAGCATGTCACGCTTGCGACGTCCACTTGAACAAATGCACATCTGGCAGGTTTGTATCATAGAACCTGGGCATTTCGACACTCCCGCCAACCAACGAATCCTTACTCAAGGCTACAATCCGCCACATCCAGCATACTCTGATCCAAATTCAGCATCCATGATCATTCGTAGCTGGATGACGGATGGCAAAACTCACGGATCAGATCCTGTGGCCGGAGTGCAGAAGATGTATGAGCTTACCTCCCTGGAGAAGCTACCCCTGCGAGTCCCACTAGGCATGGATGCTGTAAGAGCTTATAAGGAGAATGCGGAAGAGCGAGAGCGGATTGCGGAGACCTTTGGCTCGTGGTCTAAAGATATCGCGAGCGTGGGGGTATATCAGGCAGGACAGTGAGCGTCCTTCATTTCAATAATTAGATTACTATTCAACTTGCATATGTACTGTCCTGTATGTGTGCGATCGTTTGATTGAACGAGGTGTTGTTAGCTTGGCTATGTGCTTGATCAGAGAGTCGTAGCATTCAACTCGCACTGGCCATGGTACTTCGAAGTTCACGAGGTCTGTCAAGTTGCATTACAAGACTTTCCCAGAAAGTAGTTGCACTATGGTTCGGGCTCAGCGGCGTTTGCTCCCTCGGGCATCGGCGTTATCCTTGCACACCGCTCTTTCCTCCTCTCAGTTCGCGATGTGCCCTGTATACGCAGTCCTCTTCAACATCCATGTTCTTCTGAGACACAACTTGCGACGTACACGGAGATTTTCAGAGAACTGACGTCCACTGTATAAACCTCCGTAATAGACGACTTCGAGCGCCCACCCCCGTCATCGTATGACAAGACGTGCCGACATGCGAAGTCATATCCCAACACCTATAAAATGGGGCGACAAATTCTGAGTCATAACTTGACCTGCAACCATCGATGTCTCTAACTCCCGCAACACGACATCTCGCCCGACCACGGTGTGCACGACTTTCATTGAATCAGTTTGTACGGCGACATGCGACGGAGGCAGATCCAGTATCGTCCACACATCGCGCAGACGGTATCCCTACACCGAATACCAATAAATCTGCGAACGTTGGACCCTCGGGACCTCGAGGTGAGCCTCGCGATTGATTCAGCCCACATGTCACGTAGAAAACTTCAAATCACTACGCAACGGTTGGTCGTCACGTAGTAACGGTACTCGTCGAGATTTTCTTATGGCCCAGGTCTCTGCGACTGGACCGTAATCATTCCCACTGGTTAAATACAGCCGCGATACATTGCAGGGGCGCTATGTTCATCTGCCAATCAGGGACCTGTCTATTATGATCTGACTACCAGGGCTCATGAAGCACAGATTTACCCTGCCTCCGACGGAACTAGTGGTCTCCGTTGCGACCCCCGTGTTATCCCGGGGAAGCGGCGTACGACATATAAAACCAGTTCACTACCATGATACGACGCTCGCCTTATTCTCATTGTTTCCTTTGGCCCTGCGAGCTCATTTACCTTCACCATGACTATAGTATTGACCCCTTACTGGAGCAATGGCGTCCAAAAACTGAAACTTGCTCGCGGTCGTAAGTACATATACCTACGATCAATTTTTCCAGAAAACTCAACCTTGCGATAGCCCCTCCTAGACCCGCGCATGGGTTAACACCACCTGCGCTTGATGATGAGATTCACAAAACGCGCTGTTTGGCCCAGCTTCGCTCGAAGGACAAGAGCATCGAGAGATACATCTACCTTACCCAGCTCAAGGATGCTGACCCCAGAATATTCTACAAGTTATGCCTTGAGAATATGGCCGTACGTATGCAGACGTTATGGTGCTACCTAGACATTGCTCACCTACTTCCAGGAAATCACGCCTTTAATCTATACACCCACAGTCGGTGATGCTTGCTTACAATTTTCTCATAATTATCGACGTCCCGAAGGCCTGTTTATCTCTCTCAAAGACAAAGGCAAGATTGGCCAGGTACTAAGAAACTGGCCTCGGATCAGCGAGGCTCGTATAGCCGTCGTCACTGATGGTGAGTATCCTCATTGCCGTTAAGACTAGCAGCATAATGAATTGACGTCATTGTAGGTTCGCGCATTCTTGGGCTTGGCGATCTGGGCGTGAACGGTATGCCAATCTCGATTGGCAAGCTTTCGCTTTACGTTGCGGGTGCTGGGTAACTATCATTCTGCTCGAGTGGCCGGTAACGATTTGACTTTGTATGGCAGAATTCGTCCCGAATCCACGGTTCCTATCTGTCTGGATCTTGGCACGAACAATGAGAAGTTCCTGGAAGACCCTCTCTACCTCGGCCTTCGTCAACGCCGTCCCCCGATGGAAGTAACGAACGAGTTCATGGAGGAATTCATGTATGAAATGTCACGTGTCTTCCCTGACTTGCTCGTCCAGTTTGAAGATTTCTCCACAGACAAGGTATGTTCGATTGAAGATCGTGCTCTCTCTGTACTTAGATCTTTCCCTTGTTTATAGGCTTTCTCATACCTGGAAGCCTTCCGGAACCGTTATCCTGTCTTCAACGACGACATTCAAGGAACTGGTGCAGTCGTACTGTCAGGTTTCCTCAACGCTGCGAAGCTATCGTCCGCTGCCTCTGGGAGACCACTCTCGGACCACAAGATATTATTCTTGGGCGCGGGTTCCGCTGGCGTTGGCGTTGCTCAGCAACTCACAAGCTTTTTCATGCTCCAAGGTCTATCTGAGCAGGAGGCGAGGGATCGCATCTACTTGGTTGATTCGCAGGGTCTCATTTATGACGAACGTGGTCCCATGGCGGAACATAAGAAATGTATGTTGCTTGGTAATCGTGTGCTCGTTTTGGTCGCGGGTGTTGACATTAGTACTCTATCCTTAGATTTCTCTCGACGCGATTACCGTGGGCCACCCATGACCAATTTGGTGGATATCATTGAACACGTCCAGCCAACTGCTCTCCTTGGTCTCTCAACCATCAAGGTATATTTCAGTCTTTCCCATAGTGAATGATATAATCAAACAGTTTGGCACAGGGAGCTTTTAATGAAGAAGTCATTCGCACAATGTCTGCTTTGAACCCACGGCCCATCATCTTCCCTCTTTCCAACCCCGTCCGCCTCTCTGAATGCGAGTTCCACGAAGCTGTCGAGTGGTCCAACGGCAGGGTTATTTTTGCTTCAGGTTCGCCGTTCCCAGAACAGGACTATAACGGCCGAACTCTCTATCCTGGCCAAGGCAACAACATGTACATCTTCCCTGGTATGTCGTAACCTAGGACGTACGATGTCTCTTTGCTCACCCGGATTCATTAGGTCTGGGCCTGGGTGCAATCTTATCACGTACTTCATCCGTCACTGATAGCATGGTCGAAGCTGCTTCCCTGGGCCTTGCAGACTCCTTAACACCAGAGGAACGCTCCCTCGATCTCGTGTATCCTCAGATTGAGCGTATTCGCGAGATTAGCGCGCAAATTGCCCTGAAAGTCATCCGTGCCGCACAGAAAGAGGTTCGTCACTTCCGTACCTTGTTCGTAAATTAGTTGTAGCTGACTTTCATGTCAGGGCGTCGACAGGTCAAACGATTTGCGAAGTATGGACGACGTTGCTCTCCTCAATTTCGTGGTTAGCAAAATGTGGGTCCCTTGAGCTTCACCATTTATCCTTCCTCTACCCCTAGAATAGGCTATCTTTATTTCTTCGTTCTTTCTCTGTCATGTTTTGTCCTCAGTTCCGGGATGTATTGGCACAATAGAATAGATCACTTGGTAAAAGGTCCTTATCTGGTCGAGCCAATAAGGCGCTGCCTCGCGGCACAAATAACGAAGACGCGGCGCGATTAGATGTACAAGCTAGAACGAGATACAACGTCAAGTTGAATATCTATGTAGGTACTGGAACAAGATCCATATAGAGTATGATAGAAGGCGTATTGCTGAATAGGAACGAATGTCCGTTGGTGTAGCAACAAAACAACGAATAGGCGATAATAATAGTTAGAACGGTGGACGAGTCTTCGGTGGTAACGGTGGATGTTGAAGTGAAAGGTCCCGCGGAGTACCAGAGATGGGACTCATAGGTAAGTCGCGATTAAGGTCGACGGGGAATAGAACAGGGAAGGAATAGTGGCGGTCGAATTCGTCGAAAGTCCGAATGACAGGTGCCCTCGGAGAATAGCTCTCTGAGACATCCTCAGGGTCGTTTGCTCGACGTGAAATATCAGGGAGCTTGTCTTTGGGGTCGAGAGTGCTCGGAGCACTGGGATTCGTTGGGTTATTTCGCATGATGGAATCTGAGCTTGTGAACATGGTTTCTAATTAGGACGAATGTAAGGCGAAAACGTCAGGTTAAAAGATTAGATATCACTGACGTCGAGATAACCACTCCTTCAGTGGAGAATTATTCGAGCGTATCCCTCGGGTTTTCCGCTTTCGGATGTTGCAAAGGACGCAAGCAAGCGCTATGAGCAGTAGAAGCATCATGCTTCCGAGAATGCTGCCAACGATGATCGCGGCCTTTTTGGACCAAAGCTCCTGCCTAGGGCCCGCAGAGCTGATAGTAGCTGCTATGGCACCAGTCGAGTTTCCGCATAAGAATAGGTAGTCAAGAGTGTATGGACTTCCGTTGCTCGTCACATTGATGGTGAGCTGGTGTACACCCGGAGTGAGCGCCGGAGACTGGAAGAATTGTTGATTGGGAATATCACGGTTTGTCACGGGAAGTGAGAGTTCGACGGAGTAATCGTCGTCTATGGTATAATTTGCGGAGGCTGGGGGAAACGAATCATTGCTGGGATGCACGACACCAACAACGATCACCATAGAACCTAACGACACTATGTCAGTCGGATTTCTGGCTAGATCTGCGAGGGCATACTATTGAAATACATGGACGCCAGTGAGCCCGCACTAGTCGATGTGTGTGTGGTAGTGGTGAACCCGCGTGGATCTTTCGCTTCCAATGTCCATAGACCACTGTACTGAATTCTGCCGTCGTTCTCATTGACAAACTGACATCCGCGGCCAGGTGGAAATATCCTATTCCCGGGACCAGGGGGACCCCCTGGTGGACCAGAGGCGTTGGTGGCGTTGGTTTGCTGACTATTGTTGTCGCTATTATTACTGTTCGAATTGTTTCCGCCGTTCTGCCCATTACCGTCACCGTTTCCGGCTGTGTTGCCTCCGTTCGTATTGCTGTTATCATTACCTCGACCACTGTTGTCATTGCTCCCATCGCCGGATGAGTTACCTCCTTGATTGTTCCCGGTTTTCTTATCATCTCCATCGTCTTCCGAGTGATCAGAGTCGTTGGAATCCAGGATCTGTTTCGCTCTCGCTGAACCGTCAAGATGTTTATGCAACAACTGATAGTCGGATGAGTTGAAGGGGTCCTGCCTGACTGCACAAATTCGATAAGGTAGTGGAGGAATCGGATTGCGAATGAGACAAACCACGAAGTCTTTTATGTACCATCCTGTGAGATATCATCTCGAGCGAGAGTGCAAGAAACCCGAATAAGATGTATATGAAGACGTCCTGCCTGACGACTCTCGTCAATATCTGCAATGCATACCTAGTCAAAACAAATAGACCTACGTTCAGCAACCGGTGCCCAATGCGCTCAACGCGATGTTAAGGGGAAGGAGACTTGGAAGTGGATGCGATCCTAATCTCATCCTTATAACAACCGGTGGTTGTTCCTACATACCAAATATTTGGGCTGTTGCGAGTCTGCGTACTTCTTCCACCTCGACGACCAGGGCAATTCATTCATCATCATTCTCTTCGATGACGCGGCCCGCATACCCAGGATTCGTGTCAGTGTTGGTAACTCAAGCTACAAGTCAGTGGGACCACGAAGAAGTTTCTACACGGCGGAGTTCGTCAGCAGTATAGCAACCCGGCTTCGATGTAGAATGAACTCTGCTGTCATCTGAATGGAGAGTCAGTATACTGCTTCCGAGAGTCTCACTGCTCAGGAAGTTGAATGAGGTTGTGAGCCTCGTTGTGAGGAGGTGAATGACATATGAGAGCACGTGACCAGTGCTTGTTCTTGTAACCGTCACTGCACATCCTTCTTAAGCCCTTAAGCCTTAGGCCTTACATTGCAATACCTACACACCTCTAGCTTTAGGGCAATTTGGAGATGAGAACATGGCTCCAATCTCCTCATTTGACACTGTCTGATTTAACAGATAAGACGATCATCTCAGGGCGCACCGAATCCGCTCTGCGATTTTCATTGGCAACCATCGTACTTGCATGGGAATCCCAAGACATACTTAATATCCGTGGGCTTGGGTCAAACGTACGTCCTTCCAATCGCTCATCCTCTCAATGCTGATCGAGAGATATTGCTGCAGATTCCTGAGGCCCCATGATGGTGGCAGCACGTTGCTATGGAACACGGCTGAGCCTTGAAGCTTGAGTCCCGCTGGTTATGTTCTAATCCAGGGCCTTTGGATTCCATGATTTCCCATGACTATCCATTGACAGCTGTGATATCGTACTAATGTGCGCGAGGCTTCTCACAATATAGGCTATTCTGTCCGAAGGCCGTAGAGAAATCCAGGAAATATATCACTATGCTACTCTCTTCTCATTGAAACGATTGGAATGCAATGGTGAGCTATCCACATGTGTCCTTCGCTTTGAGGTCATCACCCTGCTCAATGGTATCTGCTCTTAGATGCATTATCCTGGTACCCGTACAAGCCGACTGCATTTTCCTATCATATTGTCCGGTGGCTTTTCGCCAAATCGTCCACTTCATCGTCCTGATAATCATCGGGCACCCTCGGGGAGTTCGGTGGTATCTTCGGAGACCCACTCACTTCACAAGTAGTCAATCATATCCATGTGCTCACGCAACACATTCCGTATAGCGGTCAATCTGCGCCGGGTCGATCTATCTGTGTATTCGGTTCAAGAAGGGCTGTCACGCCTGGCACTGTCATTGACTCTCA
The DNA here is from genome assembly GCA_022160315.1 of Panus rudis PR-1116 ss-1. Lineage (NCBI taxonomy): Eukaryota > Fungi > Basidiomycota > Agaricomycetes > Polyporales > Panaceae > Panus > Panus rudis. The sequence continues at coordinate 7,110 of MU275273.1, forward strand.
GTTTGGCCTTGAATCCTGCAGGACTACATCTCTAGCTTTTCGAGAATGTACCTGAGATTGTGGGTCTCACTCACTTCTGCAACTCATTCGGGTAGCGCATTCGGACAACGAGACCTTACGACCTCATGATCCGCATTGCCACATGCTTTCTGAGGTGCGCAACTACTTACGCTGATCATGTTACAGTGGGGACGGTGGCCTTGATCCGCAGGTTGCTGTTGGTCGATTATATTGGCTATTTTTTCTCGCATTGCATAACTGACTCCGAGGGCTGAGCGCTGAACGTTGTAGTATGCCGTTAGTCCACGTTCTCCGAGGAGGTCCTGGTGAGTGAGATTCACGAACGTTCATACCGCGCCGAATGTATCTCACATAGAGCCCAGAGGAATATACGAGTGCGGAGTTCCTTCTGCGTTCCCTCATATAATACAATAAATGATACGACAATCCGATCTCATTCTTGCTTCACCTCTGCCTTCGCCAACCAGTCACCATAATACACACACTCTTGCGGGTTGACCGGCCCACCCGACTTGCAGAAATCAAAGACGGGGCATCGTCCACAAGGAGCCTCATGCCATCCAAAGTGCATCAGCTTCTCGGTGTTTATGGCTCGATAGACGTATACGCCTGCGGTGCCGTCGTTTTCAAAGGCGTTGTAAGGCATCGCTGGGGATGATGATCGTTTCTTCACTTTAGACTTGGATTTGGACTTGTTTCTTCGTGAACGTGAGTCGGATTCTGAATCGGAGGAGTCTGTGTCGGAAGATGACTCGTGTTTCCGTTTTTTGGATTTGCTTTTGGAGGAGCTGGATGATGACTTGCTTTTCCCCCTTTTCTTCTTCCCGCCATCGCTATCATCATCGCTCCCACTATCACTTTCGCTGTCGCTCTCCGACGTCTCAGTCTTTCTCTTCTTTCGTTTACTGCTGCTCTTTTTCTTCTTTTTCCTATCATCTTCACTTGCGCTTTCGTCCGTCGCGTCGGAATCAGACCTGCGACGTTTCTTCTTTTTGCGCTTCTTATCGTTGTCGTCTGATTCGTCGGAAGAGTCCTCATCTGAAGAGGATGAACGTCTTCTCTTCTTCTTGCGAGAGCTACTGCCTTCATCGCGATCTTTGTCTTTCCGTTTCCGCTTCTTACTCTTTCGAGACTCCACTTCGCTCTCACTTGAACTGGATTCAGCGTCGTCATTTGCACTGGATTCCCAAAGGGCGGCACCCATAGCTGGGATCTATTTGGAGGCAACGAAAACGATCAAGATCCAACTCATGCCCGAGAAGACCAATAAGAGTACGGACCCTTTCGACTTCTCCGTCTAGGACCAGGACTTCCATCAACATCTCAACATGTTCAACAGTGAGTTGCGTTTCAGTGATCCGGCTCTTATTCAAGAAGGCCTGGATCTGAGCCGGAGATGGATATGCGGGGGAGTCGGAGATGCGGTAGAGTAGCCTTTGACCTTCAGATGAGGATTTTGTCCTGGGAACACTCTGCCAAGGCGCGACAGATTTGAGTCACGTGAGAGTTTGGGATTAGAAGGGAACGAACGTACGCGGTCACGAATAAATTTCAAGCATGCTTTGAGCAGCATTTTGATAAACTCGGTATCGAGTTCTTTGTCTGTGTACCATGGGCCACCTGTTACCTCCGCACTAGGCTCGAGATGGGATAGCATGTAGATCTTCCGGGTAGGGTGCTAGAACGTTACAAAACCTTTGTCAGTAACGCACAAAAGGATAGCACAGTAAAACACGTAGATTCTGTGAAAATTGACCGTGTTGAATGATATCACAGTCATATTGGATACTGACCTGAGCACTACCCTTGAGGGCCTTGATGACGCCCTTCTGTGTTAAGGACTTGAGGCATCGGTCCAGCACTGTCTGATGTAGCTCCGTTCTGACTTTGATGTGTTTGGTCCAGATACCTAGATTTCTTATGCTGGGATACAGAGGAGCGAGATAGAAATAATCCAGACATACCTTCATTCCCGGACGCTTGAATATGACTCAAGACAAGGGCTTCTTCAGGAGACAAGTCTTTCTTCCTGAATCATAGCACGATCAGCCAACGGAAGTAAATATGCACATTGCATATTACATACGCTTCAACCTCCCTCTTCCCCACAGCTCGTAATAGGACTTTCCCCTTGGCATCCTTCATTACCTTCAATAGACCCGTCGAAGCGAGGAAGTTGACCGCCGCCATGCGTGTGGCGGCATCTGGGGCCAAAGCCTCGAGGTCTTTCGACGTCAAGGTCTGTCCATATACGAGAGGCAGGAAAGTGAGCAAAATTGGACGCAATACTTGACACTGGTGTAAAATGACCTTGTCATCTGAGGCGAGAGCAGCCTGATGGATTTTTTGCTCCAAAGGGTTGAGTTTCCTGCCACTCATTTTGGCGCAACCTCCCAGAAATAACTAGAGCCTCGTTATCCTCCCAGACGTTGAAAGACACCAGAGTGGCCAGGGTATCGATGATGCAAAGGAGTAGTCGGGGTATATTTGAGGCTTTTGAGTAGTGTCTTTAGAGCATGATTGCAGGCGTCTATTTTCGATACTCTTACTCCGGGCGCTAGCGTCAGTGCTGATCCTGATTTAGCAGGCACAGTGGTTGCGCGAAAGATGTGAAGGAATCATATTCAAGTTGCGGTACTTTGTAGCATCTAGCGCGATTTAAATGGGATACGAGGGATAATGAATCCCATATGTTGTCTTGGGTAGCGTTACACTCGATATATGAGATGTATCGACTGCAGGGCTGAATAAGTAAGCAGTTTTGTTCCAATGATGGTGCCGTGGTAAAAACACGTAGCTACTAACAGCGATGATCTATCTGGGAGACCTCCTAGTTTTCTATGCAGTTTCTTTAGAGCTACACAGAAGTGAAAGTGTCCCGCGACTCGGCTGCGAAATACATGTGCTATCATCCATTGTATACAGACGCCCCAGGCTGTGCCCGGCCTCCCATTCGATGAGAGGGAGCAGGTAACCGTCAGTGCGATGATCTTGATACCGCGGTCCAGTGTCGAGATGGCAGATGAATCCCGCTCACGAGACGACGTCGCTATGCGAACTCGATAGGATGCGAACTTGGATGTCCAAATAAGGCGCGAGGATGAGAAGCAGCATGAACGTGAGATAACCTTCAGCTTAACTGCGGCCATCTGCCGGCTGGTGGAGGATTACTTGCTCAGACGTTCTGAACATCTCACCAGGCAGGCTCAGTTCTCATGCTCGTCTGCGCATTGCCCCTCACTCTCACATCGCTCAAATTATCTTTCTGAGTCCTCGAGTCCCCTCCCAGCTCTTTGCGTTCATGTCGCTCTGACTTGCTCTGGCCAACGATACCCCTCAGCCCAATGGCCATCCAATCCTCCACTGGGTCCTCAGCTCCAGAGAACACGGGCAGTAGCTTATGGTCAGTGTTTCCGGCGCCGACGAGTACGGGAACCGGGACGAATACCAACAATCCACCGAACCCGCTCAGTCCGTCGTCTTCGATCCCGTTCAGCTTTCTCATTGCGTTCATCGCTCTCTTTCTGTTCTTCTTGGGGTGTGGTTTGGGTACGCGGAGGGTCGCCTGGGTCTTCTGGCGGACCCTTGGCGTGACGGTTGGTGATCAGGACAGACCTGGAGGCAGACGGAAGAGAAGACAGTCTCAACGCCCAGAGATTTGGGACGTCTCGCCTCACGAAAAGGGTTCTCAGGGAAGCTGGACGTCTATGCAGGTACGTAAACCTTCCATACTGTTCACAGCAGGCTGCAATACTTCGTGAGGAGAGGATTGGCCCTCAATTCGTCAGGCAGCCTTATGGGCTATGTGCATTGAGATATCTCTCCGGTTACCGTACATCATGATATCATGAAAAGCGCATCTTGTTAAGTTGAACCAGATCCGCTGTTGTACTGACCATGCGTACACCACAGCCTCTTGCTTCTAGGTTCATTAGAGATGTACCACCACAAGCAGATCCTCAGCAGAACCCTTCTCCTGCACAGGCTTCGGGGAGCAACATACCCAGCCTCCCCCAGCCATCTCTCATCGCTGCCTCTCGAATCGGTGCAGTGCCTCTTCCTTACAGTCCTCGACTATGGGGAGGCAGAACACCCTCGCACGCGAACCGAAGGCGTGCCCAAAATACCGATCGCGCAAATCCAGGAGCACCGGTGGCAACTCTGTCGCCCGCTTCCTCTCCGCCCGCTGCGACCATAGTCGCTTCGCGACCCCTGGCAACTGTCAGCATTTCTGTTCCAGGTCCATCTTCTGCCGCCACCGCACAACCGCCTCCATCTCAGTCACAACAGACGCCAATGGTTCCCCGAGAAAACCTATGGCGACGGATATGCCGTCGAGCTGCAGAACATCGTTGGACGCAAACTATGTACGAAGAGATGATGTTTCGTCTCCCACCGGAACCTCGTCGTCGTCGATCTGATGTCACCCGACGTAATCAGGATCTCGATGGCGAGGCTGCAGACGAAGCGGGTGACGAAGACAAGGGCAACATCATAGGTCTTCAAGTGGCTGTTCTCATTGCTATGCCGAATCCGAATGCTCCGTCGTATGCTTCATGGAAGCTTGGCTGTCGCGCTGAGAATGATGTTGGAGTAGACGTAGATGTGGAAGTCGCGAGCGCGAGCTCTAGTGAGAAGGGCAAAGCGAGGGAGTCGTTCATCGAAGATGTGTTGGGTGACTTGCCGCATCTTCCAAGCATGCAGAGAGATACTGATGGAAAGGTTCACGAGGAAGGGATGGGAGATTTCGTCATTGGGACTGCAGAGATCAAACCTTGGCCTTCAATAGCGACAGTGTTCGTCGAGCAAGGTTCACGTTCATGACAGCATGTGTTATTTATCTTCATCCTTTTGATTCTTGTGGTTATGACTAGCATATTCACGAGTCTTCACAGATTGTAAACCAGATACCTGCTGTATACCTAGGTGCAGATACTGTATCAGTTGAGAATATTGCTCGTGATCAAAGGTACATGCAATGCATTTTTCTGTCTGCTGCCTGTTGTGATGTCAAGTCAAGGGATAAGACTCAGGCTGCTGAGTCCGCTTGGCTTTCCGTTTCCGTCTGCTCCTATGAGAGGGGATATGGTTCGCAGTTCTATCCAACCTCTCTATCAAACGAGGCAGAGCATCCAGCCCATCTTCCAAACTTTGTATCTGGTCAGAAGATGTTGTACTGGTGGCTACTGCTGTTCGAGACTGTGAGGATATCGCGGTCGCATTAGATGGTCCACTACTGCTCTCGGTGTTGGCCGCACTACTTCTCATAGTACGATGCTGCCTTTGGGCATCTCCTGACCTAGTCCTGGATCGGGAGCGAGGTCGTGTCGTTGCATCTGGAGGACGATCCTTTGCGGGAGGTATGAGGCCAGGGCGTTGTGCTATTGGCAAGGGGCTGCTACCGGAAAGTGGATTGCTGTTACTGGTCGTTTGATCCTGTTGCGCCTGTGAAATGCGCGGAGATGCGACCACTGTCGCTGCCGGATGTCGCCGAATGACGAAGGGATGCACGACATATGCTTCTTCCTCATTCGGATTTCTGTTCCGCCGTATGTATATGACTAGTGCAGTGATCAAGAGTAGGAGCAGGATGCCACCAATTGAGCCAACTACGGCGCCGACAATGGTCGGAGTGTTGCTATTGCTGCTATTGCCATTGCCATTGCCACTATTGCTATTCTTGTCAGTGCTGGTACTCTCGGGCGAGACAGAGCCAATTGTTGATGGGCTAAAGATAACGATACAAGTTCAGTATCTAGACCATGCAAGGAAATATATCAGAACATACCTTGTTGATTCGGAGAGGATTGGGAGGTTGATTGCAGAGTTGAGAACATCTATAGCTGCGAGCTGACCCCACGGCAAAAGTTTGGTGGCAGGACTATCGTGCCAATTGGGCGAGTATATATCACCGTCAGGCGACTTTGCGAAATCCAGGATAGCGTTGAACTACGGAGAAGCGGTCTGAACAGCACCCCTATGTTTCGATACAAAAGAACCGACCTGTACTAGCAAATAGCTCTGTATAAGTTTTGCCACATCTGAGTCAGGCGAGAACCTTGACCATGCCTCGTAGAGGCCGCGAATGAACAGCCCTGGTTGCATAGTGACGTGACGCGTAGTGTTCAGGACTTGGGTGAGATATACGGCACGTCACATCGACCCACCTTTCAAAGGCCAAACGTTCGAGTTCTCCGAAGTCATACTACCCAAGCCTAGGCAAAATGAGTCAGGAATATTTTGTGTAGGGAATACACCGTAGTTTACCTTCGTTTACGATGCCAGAACTATCCGTCCAAGAGGCTTTGATGGTTGTAGATATCACGGTCTTGAGACTGGAATGCGCCTGTCAACGTACGTTGTCTCGAATTACATGGTAACACACTTGTTCATCCACGTTGAGTTCGCTGTGCTGTTAGCGAGCACACTAAGGCCTTCGATGTAGAAACCAGAATTGTCCGTGATCACCGCAGGAGTGAACGAACAGTCTCGGGGGTCAAAGATATCTGAGATAATTCCTCCGTTGTACATATGATTTGTCATGAACGCAGCTGTAAGCTCGGCTGCGTCGGAGTACTGCGTGTCGCGGGTAGCGTCGAAAAGGTGAGCAGCCAGTCTGAAGTGAAAGTCAGTATTCGAATGAACATCGGTTGATAAGGCGTTTTACGCTAGAAAGCCGCTATTGAAAACGGATCAATCAGCCTTGGCCAAGTTCATGCCGAGGATAATTAATTGCGTACCCGGCACTAGCACCACTGACGTGAGTGTCGGTTTGAACGTTGATCACCTAAGAACTCGCAGCTCATCTCAGGATAGAGAGAAGCAGGTCTTAAATTTGCTCACATAGAAGACACCGCCAGCAGTACTCGCTGAACTCACGGTGACGGTCAATCACAAGACTCATACATATACGCTCACGAAAAGTGCACCTACCGCCGCTGCATTCCGAGGCGAACGTGACGTTCTTCGTGGGATGATTCCCGCTCGCAGCGTTTTCAGGCGTTATAAAATTGGCCAACGCTTGGTTCGACAAATTCTTCGCCATATCAAGGAACGAAGTATCATTGTACGCTCGATACGCGTAGTAGGCTGCCAGGCCTAGATTTCTATGCGAGCGCGGTACAAGATTGACGTTAGAATGGACTCGTCTCACATAAGTATACTGTAGCAACCTACATTGGATCATTCGTGAAATTGCTGGAAGTCTTTGCATGCAAGGCAAAGACTGTCGGTATATGACTCCTCACGATTTGTTCGAACTCGTCACCTCCTGTGATCCAGTCATATAGTGCAAGCGCACAATGCCAGTTGGTTGATTGTGTGTGAAACAGACCTGACGACGAAGTGACATAAGTATCAAGAGTACGAGTACATCCCAAGTGCAATCTTTACCATTCACTTGACCGGTGGCTTCGCTATAACTCAGACTATGACCAACAGCTTCTGCTAACGTAATCCTATCTTGTCGGGTGCGATTCGAACTTGGCTTCTGCGTAGGAAATGGTCAGGAGTATTATACCTCGTGAATGAAAACCAGGTACGCAACTCGCCACAATGGTGGAACTGTAAGATCCTGGGCTATGGTAGAGCAGATATGAGGTAACCAGAGGACTGCGAAGAAAATCATTGAGTGCAAGGCGGGGTTCCCAACCTGTCGATAGCCAAAAGGGCTTGTGAGGCTGGAGAGACAGACAGGCAGCGAGAAGGGCGCTGATGTCCCAGGATACTTTCACAGCAAGGCATTTATACGGTGTGAGAAGGGGGCAATCATCGCAACTGACTGTTCAAATGCTAAGAAGTTGACAGCTACCGTCTGATATACACCAGTGATCAATGTTTGAGCGATCTTGGAAAGCGGCAGGCTGTCTAGACGCAGTCGGTTCATTGCAAACTATGTAAATTCGACCATAGGTGTACCCCATGAGGATCGCAATCAACCGGAACTGATGACAGCATGAGATACCTGTGAGATTTCATCAATGCTTTACATCATCACGATGGACTTGAGACCAACTCACGGATACTCGCTGCGGCGGTCGCCGAGTCAGCGAGGCCAGCGAAGACGCGTCTGGTCATAGATGATGCGGAGGACTAAGTTGGATGCTGATCATTCGGGCCCTCTCTCTCTCCATCTCATTCACTACCGGTCACCGACACGCATACGGATGCGTGAGATAGTGATCAATACAGACCTTCTTGAGGCTATTTCCATGCTACTCGGACAGAAGCATAGACTTGTACATTCTCATATCAAAGCCGACTGGGGACACGTTGAATTTGTGAGGCGAATGAGGTTGTGTCAAATCCTCTCATCCGCACAATTCATGAGTAGCCGATATCTAGGCTTCCAAATAACATACCTATTCCCAGGTTTCCCCTACGTTTCGACCCTGCTCTATGCAGTCGGGCACACTGACACCGCCAACGCCAGCCCCGATCACCGCGAACCGATTATCCCAATACTCGCCTTTCAATGCTTCTCTCAAAGCCTGTACCCCGCCAAGGTGGCCTACACCAGGTATCGGTATGCAGTTGGTATGTAGGTGAGTACGCAGGTAGACAGGCTGTGGGAGTGGGCGAGGGGGACGCAAATGATTGGATAATAAAGCGATGACATCTTCGCTCGTGATGGCTCGCGCGGCCGTTCCCCGGAACATCAATGTCAACTTCGTGAATCTGCCGGTTTTGTTTTCAGCATCAGGGTATATGTCTTGTTCCCCCAGAGCGCTAGAGTCGAACACAACTCCGAGAAGCCTGTCTTCCAAAGGCACGTTCTCGAAGTTTTCACCATAGTTGGCCAGCGGCGCGTCTTCTCTACGAGGAACGAGGTAACCAAACCCGTCCGGATGAATTGACCAGCCATCCAGAGGTGGGAAAATAACATTCACGACTGTCACGGAGGAACTCGGCGCTGATGTCAGATGAGGCAGCGATGGGGGCGCATCTCCTATAGAACCTGCGGAGTTTTGAGATTGCGAGAGGATGCCGTGTAGAACGCGAGGAGGTAAGGAAGATACGATATGAGACGAAGTGTACTGTTGCCGGGGAGTCGTGACCTAGAATACAAACTGAATATAATGTGGTATCTATGTATATATTTGCTACTCACAACGAAATTCCCAGCTTTATCTTTGCATACACCTGTGACACCTTCCCCTTTGACGATGGTAACATTATCCATCTTCGTGAGGTGGTTCTCCATTGCCCTCGTCAACGTTTCGAGACCGTCCGTGAACGAGTAAACGCTTGTGTTTCTCATCCGTTCTTCAATATCACCCAGCTCGTAAGGTTGTCTCGCAGCTGGTGAGGATTGTGTTTTGCCAAAACCTAACAATTCCTTGACAACGCCTATCATGATGCTATTCGTACCACGTTCACCAGCTAAATTGAATATTGAGGGAAAGGCAGCACGCATGCTGACGATCCTCGAGTCTGAGGCATATATGCCATGCACAAGTGCACTTCCAAGAATCCGAGCGAACTGAGGTCCGAAGTGAAGGGATAGAAAGGAGTCGACAGACATGTCGCCGTGTTCTTCCACCTCTTTCATAGCCACTGAATGTCGGCTATGATTTACACGGAGCACTTCCCCCAGGACTGCGCGTAGCAGCAGCGTGTTCAGGGGAGAAGTGATGACAGATGACAGCGAATTTGGCAATGGTGTCAGGCTAGTCGTACCTGGGAACGTTCAAGTTGATCGAGGGCAACCAACAGAAGAAACGAACAGAAGCTCACCTGGAACGTGCAAAAATCTGTTGCGAGCAGCAGGGGCATACTTAGGCACAGTAATAAGGAGACCGTCCAAGTTCATAAGGTTTATCTAGTCTTCACGAGGTCAGAATGTACAACTCGCAGCAGCTACGCCTTGGCGTATTTTCGATACCAGAAATGAACACGAACCAGTTCAAGTACAGACTTGCCATTAGGCCTCAATGTACGAGGACCCGCTTCTATGAGTATACGTGCCTGTGTACCACGTGAGTCTTGTACCATTACACGTTCACTGCGCACCCAGCCTCCAAGTCTCGAGGATCGTTCTATGAGAAGGAGAGGAACGGAAGGAAAACGTCGGGTAAGGTGAAATGCCGAAGAGAGTCCAGAGAGACCTCCTCCAAGAATTGTGACACCTTTCAACGACATATCAGAGAAGCATATGTCATCAGCGATAGCCTTCCGTCTGTGAAGAGGATCTCTAGGCCGACTGTGGAGAACGACTATGTTCTCTGCGTGGCAGAACTGAGACAGTCACAGGAAACTGTGATCAAATATGGCAACGGCTTCTGAAGCTAACAAGAGCAAACAATTCGACACATCGTCACGTTCTCCCCATGCCGCCGCGGCCGGTTCATTTCGTTCATCTCCCAAATATCTTCGGTGAACTTTTCGAGAGCCTGAATCTCGATGGAAATATTGCGGTTGCATCGGATGCGATGAAACCGCTCTGAAGGATACCCCTGTCACGCAGCGGCTTTCAGCTCCCCGAATCACACCCGAGGCAAGGTGGCCTGCTTCCAATCCCCAGAGAGCTCATTACAGTTCAGGCATCGTTTGACTGATATTCGCCTCGCAAGCTTCATTTATAGTCTCCTGATCCAGCTTGATCGCCGGTTACCGGGTGCCAGAAGGCGTTGACCATGGTTCTATCCGCTTGCGCTCTATCTTAGCACTCAGCGTCGTTCGTCCCACTGTGCGTGGTCCACTGGTGCCTTGTCAACTGTACATCTTGCACCGTGCACAGATCTCTCCGCTACCCATGTCACTGAATCCCTTCCTGGCTATAGGCATGCAGCATTCGTGGACCATGAACCTGACCGCGGAAGCTCACTCAATATGACGGCGTTCGCCGCTCATCAGCGCAGAAACTCCGCCGCTCTGCATTAGAGTTCAAACGCAGCCAAATTTGTCTCGCGCTGTGTGGCTTCCATTCAACCTGTTGTCATTTGCAGTCTCCAAAGGTCTGTCACATATCGTAAGTTCGCCGTACAAATACGTTCGTTACTGCATTCGGATTTCGTCAACTCGTTGTAGAGTTGAGTGCTACTATTCGTGCCTCTTGAGACCCACGATTTGCAGACCATCATCGCAGCCTAGCTATCTTTGGATGCACATGTGTGCGGGGCTCTTTTACCCCTCTAGTTGGCCGCGTTCCTGACCAACGGTGCATCCGCATTTACTACGGCAGCCAAGATGAATCCTAGGCCTCAAGGCCGAATTCCGTCATGGCCGTCAACGAGGTAGAACTCACACGCACAGAAGCTAGAGAACGTGGGGAATGAAACCTAGCAGGCTCGGACGGCTTCTGTACCGCACGCCATCGATGTGCGCCATAGGCTTGGTCCTGGAACAAAGTGTAATCTTGCCCGCATCATGTCTTATTCGCATGAGAGAAGTACTACTAGCACTAAGATTTGATCGTTCTTCTTGCCTCGCCTTGCCCGCAAGCCACCACCACCCCTGGTGCCAGCTCACGTACGTTCACAGTCATGGCCGCCTCTGTCGCTGTTCACGAATATCCCGAGTCGACCAACACTCGCTCGCGTCCCTCATCGACGCGCTTCAACTCAAACAGCTCAATCAATGACATTGAGGAGACGAACGAGGAGTCGTTCACATTGTCGGACATCCCGAACAAAGGCAAGGGACTCGTCGCGGCTCGACCCATTCAACGAGGAGAGCTGCTCTTTGCCGAGGCCCCGTTACTGTCCTTACCGCCATCCCCTCCCAACTCGACCATCATGGCTGCACTCTCACGATGTACTCGGGAAGAGCAATGTCAATACTTTGCCCTCAGTAACGCGTTCAAAGGACGAGTCCTTCCCGCACGTGGTATATTCGACACAAATTCGATACTGTATCACGTTGGTGACCGCACCGAAGGAGGAGATGTCGTACGCGAAGTAGCAGGAATATTCCTCCTCGCTTCCTTCTTTAATTCTTCGTGCTCTCCCAACGTCTCGAGGTACTGGGATCAAACACAGGGCATGATGCACTTCCGCACGCTTCGCGATATCGAGGAAGGCGAGGAACTATGCATAAACTATTGCGAGATTTTGGCGACCAGAGAGGAGAGGAAGAACGAGATCATGAGGGATAAGGGCTTCGAATGCCGTTGTTCGGCTTGTGAGGTAGAAGAGGAGGATAAGGTCCGGGAAAGTGATGACAGACGGGTTACAATAGCGGCGTTATATGACGAAGTAGGGGAATGCGCCAACGAGCCTATGCTGGCAATCCGCAAGGTGACACAACTTACTTGGCATGATTCCAGAGATACGATGCTGACGCTTGGTTTTGATAGGTGAAGAGAGCGCTGCGACTTCTGAAAGAAGAAGGTATTGTTACATATGTGACCTCCTTTTGCTACGATGCATTCCAATTCTGTGTTATGGTATGTCGACGTGGGTTTAACTACCTCGTTGTGGACTTGACCCATGATGACTGCAGGTGTCCGATTTCTCAACGGCAAAGCAATGGATTCGTCAAGCATACGAAGTATCGCTCTGCACGACAGGACCAGATAGCGATGCCGCCCGCATGTTCAAGATGTATTGGGCTAACCCAAGAGCTCACCCGATGGCAGGAGCCTTTCAGAAGAGCATCCTCTCCGGTCCCGATATGGGAAATCGTACTTCGGTTAAGCTTGGTGGTTAGTCGAAGATCTGCTGATACTTTGTCGACACTTGCTATAGTCAATCTTTGAGTTTCGGCTTTCGTTCTTCTGTTCGGAGGGGTGTCGATAGCATGAATGACTTCCAACTTTGTACGATGATCTATGTCAGTGGTTACATTTACATATGAGTCGTCGTTATGTCCCTGGAGTTTTGCGTTGCTCCGTTGTTACTCCGCTTTAAACCAATGCTGTTCTTGACATACCTTTTCGGGGAAAGCACCCGCTTACTGTAGCCCGGCGTTCAATAGGAGCGTGCCAGGTAGGGAGGCGCCGCTTTTCGTGTCCTTGTGTTGTGCGCGGTGGCGGCTCGTGTTGGAACAAACGACCTTTACCCCCACCACGACCACCCACACAATATGGCTGATGCTGGTACGAATGATCTTGACAGTATATGTTAGTGGGAGTGCTTACACCATTTCTGCGCGAACATAGGATTCTTCAAAGGCACTTCAGCCGACCAAGATCGTCGGTTTTCCGACAAAGAACTAAAGCTGTTGAAGACGATGAAGTTTCCTCCTGAATTCGACAAAAAGGTATATTATAGCTTGTGTTATGTGATTGGCGTTAGTGAACACGCGTTCTGTGTAGGTGGATATGCGGAAGGTCAACCTCCAAGTCATTAGACCCTGGGTTGTCAAAAAGGTGATAGAACTTGTAGGATTTGAGGACGAAGTCGTCATTGAGTATGCGATGGGGCTGCTCGAAGATAACCAAACATCTGTGCGTATGATACTGTTTGTCTTGCCAGAATAACTCTGAAGCTCATTTTGACATTACGATACAATAGACTCCTGACCCTCGCAGAATGCAAATAAACCTGACAGGATTCCTAACAAACAATACTGCAACATTTATGACGTCTCTATGGAAACTCTTACTGGAAGCTCAAGATTCACCAGCAGGTGTACCCCGCAGCTTCGTAGAAGAGAAGAAGCAGGAAATGCGGAATGCTCGGGCTGGCGATACGAAAGCGATTGAAGAGAGGGACCGCAGAGCACGATTGGATGAGATCCGGGATAGAGAGCGAAGAGAACGAGATGCCAGAGGTGGTGGTGACAGAGGTCGGGGACGAGGGAGAGGGCGGGGTGGCAGGGGTGGTGGACGAGGTGGGTTTGATGATAGAGGTAGCGGTAGGCCGAGAGACTCAGGTTGGGGTGGTCGTGGAGGCGTAAGTCGTGTTTCCTGCGATATAACGAGCGTGCCCTAAGCATATTTATCGTACAGCGTCCAAGACGAAGCCCCTCTCGCACTCCGCCACCACGTCGGCGCTCACCCTCACCAAGTTTCAGTACGCGTTCCTCGCGTTCAGGGTCTCGTTCCCCGCCTCCCCCTCGGCGCCATTACCGTTCTCGTTCCCCACCCCCCAGGCGTTCTGTATCTCGCACTCCTCCGAAGCGAACTCGTGTGTCCCGTTCCCCACCTCCGCGTGCTAGTCGACGATCTCCTTCTCGATCTAGATCTCGTACCCCTCCGCCCAGACGACGACCTCGTTCGCCTAGTTATTCTCCTCGTGATCGCAGGGGAGGGGGTCGTGACAGAGATCGTGACAGAGGGAGTCGGAGTCCCCCTCCCAGGAGAAGGCGTATTTCCCCCGGGCCTCGCTCACGTTCAAGGTCCCGTTCTCCACCCTATCGGGGTGGCAGAGGTGGCAGAAGCGGCTATGGTCGTAGACCGAGCCCAAGCGTGAGTCGCAGCCGAAGTCCTCCACCTAGACGGGGCCGAGATATCATTCGCTCTCCAAGCCCCGGAACTCCACCTCCTAGGAGGAGGAGCTATAGTGAAGATAGTGTAAGTCCTCCCAGGAGACGCCAGAGGAGCCTTGACAGGGCGCGGGGTAGAGGCGGAAGAGGGAGGAGTAGAAGTTCCAGTCGGACGTTGGAATCCAAACCTGCTTCGAGTGACGATCGAAGGATGGACGTTGATGATGACACCGGCAAAGGCAAGGGGAAGGCTGTTGACCGCGGTGAGCCTGAGCTAAAGATCAAAGGTCAAGCAGACAGGATGCAAGCACAAGAGGTACATTTTCAGCACTACCATCCTTCTTAGCACCATCCTGACTAAGGTGTATCTAGTCGAACTCGATTGACCAAGCGGAACTCGAAAAGCGCGAGAGTGAGCTCAAGGAACGAGCTTTACGCAACAAAGTCGTCAGGACGAGAAAGTCGAAGGAATCTTCGACCGGTGCAAGCACAAACGATGGGAACAGTTCTTGAGCATTGTCCTATACGTTTCCTATCCTTCTCATTACTTTTGCAAGTTTACTTATGTACCATCTTGATGTCTGCCTTAGTGCCTCTTAGAAAACTATACGCCGCCGAATGACGCGAGTGCCCTTCCCGGCACCGTTGTCAGCACAACGATATCGCCAGGCAGAATATGGCCAGATATTTCCTCCTCTCTCCTGGCTAACATGTGACTTATGTACTCCTCTTGCAGTGCTTCTAATAAATATATGTCTTGCATCCGCAACTTCACAGTTCTCTTTGGGCCCTTGCCCCCCTTTGTGAGATTCACAACGGTTAAGTCAGATAGTGTCATCGCCGTGCATTTCACCCAAGCCAGTTGCCTCCGAACGCTCGAGCGTTGGGTGGTTACGTCGACTCGAGTCGGAGCACGTCTCTTGCCAAGAGACGAGTCGGGCGAGGAGACAGTAGTCGAACTTAAATTAGATTAGATAGACGCCCGTATTATCGCGCGAACATTGCAAGTGACACAACGCGGCTTCGCTCGGTTACAGCTGTTTGCAACTCTCCTTGACCTTCTTCTCCTCTGTGCATCCCTTTTCGAATGTTACACTCACTTATTGGATTTTGAACAAGTCCTTTCGATACTTTATATACCTGCAGGCAACTCTCGTGTTATCTTTTCACTTTTCGCCGTGCCAGCCGGAATCTAATCTGAGGCGGTGCCTTTGTTATTCGGCCTTGTGTTTCGCACATCGGGCCTTCATATACCTCAACGTAACTTGTCTGCTTGACAGTGCTGGCTGCTTCGGTGATGCTCTAGGGCCTCTTCTCGCATACCAGACATATCACTGCAGAATGAGCTCGAATGCGCAAGGTGTCTATCCTGGAAGAGTTGGTTCGTGGGCGGCGTCTCCTGCACTGACCCCAGCTCCAACTCTGACGAACGTTGTACTTGTGAGTGGCCGTGTGATCATTATTGTCACTGTGCAGCTTAACAGACAACGAGCAGACGAACGGAATTGAGAGGAGACAGTTACTCTCTGACATACCCTCCCTGGGACCCAGTTCCGACGCGAGCAGCGGGGATCCTTCTGGTGCGGCACCGTCTGACGGTGCTCCAAGCTCACAACCCCCCTCATCTGGACCTGGATCTTCTGTGCCTCCATCGTCTCAACCCCCAAGTAGCAGCCCCTCATCACCCCCGTCGAGTGTAAACTCGTAAGTGTAGTATGGACCGTCTCCCAGTAAACTGTGATAGCTCAATATCTGTTGTTATGTAGGGACAGTGGGAGTTCCTCTGATGCGTCTTCATTGCCGTCCTCCGTTGCCCCTTCATCTGCCTCAGAAGTCTCCTCTTCACCTGCCTCCTCAACTCCGTCGGATATCAGCACCCCATCCCAATCCTCCACATCAGCTGACCCTTCGTCCACGCCCTCACTTCCCCCTTCAACTTCACTATCGGCATCGCTCACTGTCACAGCACCGCCCGATTCCTTGTCTACAGCGTCGTCCTCCAGCGCGCAGACCACTATCACTACTACCTTTGTGACTAACATTGATGGTGTTGAAACTACTGTGGGTGTATCAAATCTACTACATTTCAATCGTGATGTAACCGTCCGTCTTGGTAGATTACTTCCGCCATACCCACGACGATTAACTCAGCCCCCAATTCGTCGTCTGGTTCTCAAAAGCGTTCCATCATAGCGGGCAGTGTCATCGGCGGCGTAGCGCTGCTTGCTATCATCATTTCCCTTGTTATCTTCTGCAAACGTCAGAACTATCGAAAGCTTCGGGTCTTTGGCAGACAACCAAGATCTCGTTCAATGCTTCTCGAGGGCGAGGACTTTGACGACACCGACCCGCCAATGATGCGATATCGAGATTATCCTACAGGCCCTACAACTCCATCTCAGGGCACGTATAGCGGTGTTAGGGATAGTCTGTACACAGATGATCATAGTGTGCCTTACCCCTCTACTCCTCCTTCTGCCAGCCGTGGCCCACCAGGGAATACGTCACCGAGGCTCATGGGCTTCCGTGCTTCCGAATCAGGTTCGATATTCCGGGAAGACGTTTGGCCTCCCCCAGGCGACCGATTTGTCGACCCCATCCTAGCTTCTTCCAGTCAAGTCAACCTTGGCCGTGTCGTAGATGATGTAATGGGACCCGGAGGATCCAGGCCAGATAGTACACAGAGCATCAGTTATCACCTCCGGGGCGGCTCAGATCCGTTTAGGACTCCTCCACCTCCACCTGCGTATTCTCACCATTCACGGGATGAATCGAGAAGCCCACTTATAGAAGGATCTCCGCCCGACGAAGGAGTTCAGCAGACATTGTTCGTGACAAATCCAAGGACACCGTCGCCTATTTCGTCAACTTTCCCGAGAAATTGGTTAGACAGGACTCCCCATACACCTCCTCAGTCTTCTCAACATTTGCCACAGAGACGTCCTACAAGGCAGGACACAATGACAAGCGAAGATGGTGGACAGACCGCCCCGATGGGTGAAGCGTTATAAAGATTTTGTCTACGGCTTGATTTGCTCCTACTTTGCATACTTTCATTTTCTAACATCCGTCTCCATCCTATCTGTTACGACCGTATGACTCATTCTTCGTTTTCATAATCTCGATTTTTTCGTTCACGTATGGTAACAAGGGACTCTTCCAGGATATCATTCAGCAAAAGGACTTCTTGGTGGTATCTTGCTTGCATTCTAATCGTCACTCGTTTGCTCGGTTTTCGGTTTCTTGTGTATATACCTCTACGTTGCATCCCTATTTCGTTGCTTTTCAAACTGCAGTTTCTCCGTCTGTCCTTTGATTCTTGCGATTGCGATAGACTTTCTCTGGACTCTGTTCCTAGACCACATAGTAAGTGTCTCTTCATCGCAGGATTGTAGGATGCTAAGTCGTGCTTCCTCTGCAGGCTACCATATACGCAGCAGCGTTCAATGTTAATGATCAGCTTTGCGTTTGACCAAGAAGATGCGTCTGTCGGCGTACAGAGACGGTGTCAACTCGGTGCATTCACGGCCCACCGTTCTCCCGACTGGCCAATTTTCCGACCACCCCACAAAGGCGAAGTCTCTTCCGGCATTCTCTGTATGATTCCCTCTCCGCAATCTGCACCTCCTGACCTGCAATCTGCCTCAGATGTACTACTTTGCCGAACGATGCTTTAGTGCAATGACTTCATAGTCGACCTTTCCATCGCTTGCTATTTATAACCCGCAGGTGTGCTATTTTTGTTTCACGTATTCGTTGCACACTCCAGTGAAGTTGCGATGGAAAATCTTACTCCACGTCCCAATGCGACAAGGAAGAAACGCGGGGATTGACCTGCATCGCTCCTTGTCATACGCTCAAAGACCAAAGCCTGCCAGCGTATTCTGTCATGCTAGTTTTACTCTCCGCAGTCTATTCCTGTCTTCTCTTTCTGCAATTCTTCCTACATATTCAGCGAGATATACGCTCATGGTCTCAAGAATTAAGTATAAAAGATGGGTTTCACTCGACTAGGTGTCCTCAGGTCATCACCTTCTTCACTTTTAACTTCTGACGAAAAAGATCAGCGGAAATGTTCAAGCTCCTCTCCTTGGCGTGCTTGATTGCGTCCGTCGCTGCTCATGCAACCTTTCAGGAGCTCTGGATCAACGGCGTTGATCAAGGGTCTTCCTGTGTGAGGCTACCACTGAGTAACTCTCCTGTCACCGATGTTACCTCTCCTGTGCGTGTCCCATTCTCAACTTCATCTTCACGAGATGCTCAGGGTTGTCCCATATTTAGGACATTGCATGCAACGTCAATCCTACGCCGACTTCAGGGGTATGCTCTGCTAACCGTATGATCCTCTTCCTGAACCTTGAACAAACGTTTCACTGATAACTTGTTCAACTAGCCGGGGACCAGTTGACTGTTGAGATGCACCAACAACCCGGCGACCGATCCTGCTCAAACGAAGCTATCGGTGGCGACCATTATGGTCCTATCAACGTGCGTCGACTACTCTCCTTGTTCCATGTTTATAAATTATAAGTCATGTCTGCAATAGGTTTACATGGCTAAGGTTGACGACGCGACTTCCGCGGTCGGTTCCGAGGCCAACTGGTTCAAGGTTGCTGAGATAGGTCTTCCGAGCAACAACCCGGACTATTGGGGGACTGGTACGTACTGTGTCTCATCTCTAGTTCGTGCCGTGATGATATTTGCGAATGTCACTGTCAGAGGTCTTGAACGTAAGTCACGTGAGATGATCCCGTCGGATGCCAGAGCTTGAAACCTGCACCCATAGGACAACTGCGGTCATTATACCTTCACCGTTCCTAAGGATATTGCCCCTGGTGACTATTTGGTCCGTGCAGAGGTAATTGGTGCGTTCTTGCTGTCTTTCCTATGTCGGCATGCCGCGTCTCACATTGAGATTTAGCACTTCACGTTGCTTCCACCGTCGGCGGCGCACAGTGAGTACCGTGTTGCTGGTTACATTGCAATATTGACAATAGTGTACAGGTTCTACATGTCGTGCTATCAAGTCAAGGTAAATTAGCTTTGACTATCAACTCCGTCGAGCCATACAAACCTGCATTCCATTAGATCGGCGGTAGTGGCACAGCAACTCCTTCTGCAGTAAAAATACCGGGTGCTTACAGCCCTCAAGACCCTGTACGTACCAGTCGCTGATGGCCTTTCCTTGTTCTACCCACTTATGATGACTGTCTGTCAGGGTATCCTCATCAACATTTACACCCAGCTTAACACCTATCAAAGTACGTCACTATCGACTTGGTCTAACTTGGGAGATAGCAACTAACGTAATGTGTTAGTTCCTGGACCTACTCCGTACGCAACAACGTCTCCTACGGTAGCGACCACTCCCTACCCCACGACCGCTACTTGGGACACCGCCCTCCAGCCTTCTACGGTCCCGACGGCTGTCCCGACCCCGGGCACGAAGGGCGTTGGCAAGGCGTAAGCAATGCTTCAAGACAGTCTCCGACTACGAATACTGTTGTAGCGTATCTATCCTGTATTGAGGCAAAGCATATACGTTGTATTCTGAGGATGCTATTGAGCGGTGAAAGTGAGGGTATCTTTCAAATGCATCACCCAACTAGAAAGACCGTTTGCCCTCCCTTGTCAAATAGATAAATAAATATTTCTCGTATACAGAATCCGTTTTCGTATCACTGCAAATTTTAGCATCTTATGTTACCAAACAAGAGAAACCGTCCAACATTGTACTCAAGAAACGTGAATCTTGGGGCGTCCGAGGGCATGCAAGTCCGCATTGACTTTGTCGATGTTCTTGAGGAAATTAGGAGCAAGGCTTCGATACGGTTCCACAGCCTCTTCTGCATATTTGTTCAGTTTGGGACGCAGAGGTACACAGGATGCCAAAATTACTTACCAAAGAATCCATTGTGCTTCAGAGCGTGTTCAGTGAACATCAACATATTGGCGGGCTCAATGAGGAACACTGCAGCGATCTGTTAGCGGAACTGCTTTACTTCAGTTAAGTCTAGCGCAACGTACCAAGCAATCCTTCTTGAGGCGGGATTGGTACAAGCTCTGCTTCACTTGCTTGTTTGAAAACCTCCGAAGGCACTGATAGCGGAAGAACGACAATACAGTGAGAAAAGGTCGAGACGCGGATAAGATGGATGTTGCTTACCCCCATGAGGACAGAAGCCGGCACGATAGTTGAGCCCTCCGTCCTGCCAATGAGGGGGGAAATGAGGTCCACCTCCATAAATGAAACCGATCATCTCTCCGGCTGTATTACGATGGAAATACTACGCATATATCGATGTCAGGCAACATTGTTGCGGCAGAATAGTGAACAAAAAGCTCACCGGAGGGCGGAAAGTGTTGGTGGTCACCTCCCATTTAGGAACGACGATGCCAAAGTTAAGGAGAGGAATCCCGGGAGTCTTGGATTTGACCGTCAAGACGCAGAAACAAGAAGGGTCCGCGTGATCTTTGACAAGGTTTCCCACAGCGACGAACTTCTCCATGGCGTACTTGTAGGGCACGTAGCTATGACAAGACAGGTTCAAACTCGTCGGTATATCACTACGAGCATATTAGCTTACTTGCCGTGCCAAGCGACGACATCGAAAGGGGTATGATCTTGCTTGCAATTGAAAAGCACTCCTCCAAGCCTGGGCGAAAGTTGAGTATGTATCGCAAACCAAATGATTGAAGACTAACTTGTAGATGACTTAAGCATTCGTCAGACATGAGATATAACGGATAAACATGTGAGAAGTACTCACTGTCCCAGTTTGATTGATCCACGTCAAAACTTGCGACGGGGTGCTCGAAGTCTCGTACGTTAGCGAGACCGTTGGCACCGAGAGGGCCAAGCTCCGGAAGCTCGAAATGCGCACCGAACACCTCTTGAACATCTGAAGTACAATATAATCAGTGATCGATAGGAGAAGAGGAAGAAGAGAGTGAATCATACATCCGCGAGAAGGGCCATCCGGCAAAGAGATCTGACAAATAGTGGTGTGAGCGGGGCATAATCGACTAAAGAGCAGACAACTCTCACTTTGAACAACAATGCCAAAATGGCAAAAGAGAGTCAAGTTGGATGATACCTGATGATACCTTGACAAACTTAGGGACGCTGAGGCCTGCTGAGGCCACCCATACAACTGCATAAAAGCCTACAAGCTGGAATAATTCTATAAATATCGCGATTGTCGGGCACGTAAACATCATCAACATTCATATCCGAAACTAATGCCTTAATGTACATCAATCCAGTAGCAGTGCGTCCATCATGTCCTGCAGTACTAAGTATTCAAGTTCAATGCATGTTCTTGTCGCGGTGTCCCGAGTCTTGAGACAATAAGCTTGTGTCTCGCTACGCGAGAAGAAAGATTGGCAGTTCAACAAGATATATGGAGCTCCGGACGTCCGAGAGCCTTCAGCTCTGAATTGACCTGGTCAATGTTTCGAAGGAAAAGAGGGCCATGGCTTCGGTACGGTCCTACATCTTGAGCTGCAACAAGCATGTCAGCATGGGACTTTGTAAATAGGTATGGGAAGTAGTAAGGCCCACCGAAGAAATTGTTGCTCTTAAGAGCGAAGTCGGTGAACAATAGCGGTACAGAGGGCTCGATGAGGAATGCTGCCATGAAGTGTTACAGCGTTGTCTGACCATCAGCTCGTACGACGTACCAAGCGACCCCTCTCCAAGCTTGGTAGGCACAAGCTCTTCCTCTCTTGCCTCCTCATATTGATCAGAAGTCACTGAGAACGGAAGTAGAAGACAGTTAGATGTCCGAAGTTAGAATGTCGGTAGAAATGGATCTATATTCACCTCCGTGTGGGGAGAAGCTCGTCCGATAATTGATGGCACCGTCCTGGAAAGCAGGCTCACGCCGTGCTCCATAAATGAACCCAATCAACTCGGCCGCTGTGTTACGATGGAAGTACTACGCGCATATAAAAATGAACGGAGCTTTTCTTGCACGAAATCAGCAATGCTCACCGGCGGACGGAATGTGTCCGTGGTCACTTCCCAACGCGGCACAATCGCGCAGAAGTCAACGAGAGCTATTCCTGGCACCTTGGATTTTACCGTTAACACGCAGAAAGTGGATGGATCTGCATGATCTCTGTTGACATTCCCGGCAACGATAAACTTCTCCAAAGCGTATTTGTAAGGCACATAACTACGTTGTCATATCATGAGCTTTCAGCCTTTGATGTCGAACTGTACATCACTCACTTTCCATGCCAAGCGACCACATCGAACGGAGTGTGGTCTTGCTGACATTTGAACAGCACCCCTCCGGCCCTGAGCTATGTTTTAGCATAAGACACTTAGAATGACGTGGAAAGTACTGACTTGTAAATTACTTCAAGCGTTGATTAGCAAGCTGAAACAGTATGGAAGGACTATGAGAGGAGAGTTACTCACTGTCCCAGTTTGATTGATCTACATCGAAACTTGCGACAGGATGTTCAAAATCACGGATGTTAGCGAGACCATTGGCACCAAGTGGTCCGAGTTCGGGAAGCTCAAAATGTGAACCAAATATCTCCTGAACATCTACGATCATGCTTCAGTTGGATTCATAGAGATGATAAGAGCACATCGTACAGCCGCGAGATGCTCCGTCGGGCAAAGAGACCTAAGAATCGTTGGAGGGTGAGTAGTCAAAACATTACACAAGGATACGAGTGGAAGTCGACCTTGAATTTCAATCCGCTTTGTATCACGACTATCTCTCCAGGTCGGACCATCATCCTACACTAGGTATCAATCTCCGAACAAATAGAAATGAAAGGTTCTGGACATTCTGTCCTAACTCACTTTCCAACTTCAGTCTGCACATCGAGACGGCCAATTTGAGGGATAATCAAGAAATCGCCATCGCTGTTCACAAATGCCTTCTTTCCCATGGAAGTGTTCGCAGTGTAAATGTGAACAGCAACACCCTCGCGTTGTACTGCGCCTCCGCTTCCACCGATGGTCTTGAGACCGTCGATGAAATCTACCTTTACCGAATCCTTCGGTAGCTCGAAGGGAGACCAAGCGATCTGTGCGGGATTCAAGTGAACCTTGGGGTTGGAAGCAGAGAAATCACTCTCAAGCTACGGGTGAGAAGTCAGTACGATGATTCAATGTCATCACGGGATATATCAATACTAACCAATGGGTTTTGTGGCGCGGTAGAGAACCCATCATGAGCTACCGACGGTTGAATACGATAAAACCAACTGCATAGATATTGAGTCTATGTTTTCCAATCATCAGCTCCATCGATACATACGTTCGTCTGTTCACTGCACGTGGGGCGACAAATGGTGACCCATTGATCTATGCAGAGTCAGATTCCATGACTTTCTCTGCATAATGCTTCAAACTACGTACCCCTTCAGCATACAGATCATACTTCACTTTCTGGGGGCTGTTCTGCCCAACGGGGAGCACGCCTGGGCTATCAAGAGCGATGTCAGCCAAGTAATCAGGATTAGTTTCTAGAAGCGTACAGAGCCTCGGACGCGAAAGAGTTGCCGAATCCAACTTGATAGTTGTAAGGATCCTTGGTGCGGTCGCCCGAAGTGACATATCCAGAATCTGCGGTAACGCTTTGAGTGGCCTGCCGGACGACATCAGATATTGTTTCCAACTCTTTGAGGAGACATCGAACTCACCATGGATGGAACTTGCTCTGAGGATGCTTCTGTCTCCCTCGGTCGACTCGTATATATATGAGCTCGTCATGGTACGCTACTCATGCAGAATGACAGAATACACACGCTCGTGAGAAGAAAGGGCCGTCTCGAATCCTCTATTATGAGGCTCTATAACACTCGTGATCAGCCGATGTGGATACCTACCATTCATGCTCGAATAAGCAACGACCCCGGGATTCCCTTGTAGTTACCTTTACGATGCTGTAATTGGTAAAGGGCACACGAGAACACAGCGAAGCGTTGAGGCGAATCGACCCTTGATGATTCATGACGACATAGAAAGCATGAGGCAATGGTCGGGATACCGACTCTCGGGAGATGAATTAGACGAAAATATCCCACACGTCTAAGAGTGTTATACTTTAACATGATTGAACCTGTACTGCTGGAACGCGAATGAGCCATATCGTCGAACAACATGATCAGAATATTACATACCAGGTGAGTCTAAAGTCGACAGTACAAGGAGGATTGTCAGGTTACGGTAAGTGTAGCCTATCCAGTGCCCTGCCACCTGATAGTCCGATGATGTGAACATTTGTTGGGATGAATAATGACCTTGCGACTACGTCGTGATAAGAGCATGACTGAGAATGGATTTGCTAAGAGGCATTAGAAAAGCGAATAATCGAAAGTGAGATTAATACGACAACCAAACACCATGCGACGGTCAATAAGCCTGCCTACAAGGCTGGGAGACTCGAAGGGAACAGACACTGCGACGTGATCATCAAATTGTATGCAGCATCTTGTTCCGTCTGAAGCCGTCCATAAGAACGGACGGTTAGAAACGGTAGATGGAGAAAAATCAACATCATTTTAATTACTCAAGATGAGTACTCGTGCTTTGCCCCGGAGTAACACGTTGTACTATCTCCCATGGGCGAGGCGGCCAATCTTGCAGAATTCTGAGAGCAGTCTCTCGACAAGGCTCATACTCTGGGTTCATCTGCGCAGTTTCATACGCAATCAACTCCACCCTTGGTTTTACGTCTTCGTACTGAGACATGCCTTAGTCAATATTGCTTTAGGAATCATAGATATAGTTATAGCGCATACATCTAGATCTTCGATGGCCTTGAGGAAGGAGCCACGAGGAAGTCTGGCACGGACAGCCGGTGGTATTATTCCATGATCGCTTTGTCCGCCGCCGAAGGCTTGCAGACACCACAGCAGATTATGCTCCGCTATCCAACCATCGACCCGTTGCATTTCGACTGGATACATGGTCAGGAAGCGGTGAACGTTTCCGACTGTGTACTTGATCTGCTTCAAGAGTAATGCTGATAATAACAGCGCTTGTGAGCAGATGATGGCTTGGGTAGTAGCGAACAGCGACATACCTGCAGAACCGTATACATTGTAATGGGTCACGCGCTCCCGGACCCTCTGACGGAGAGTTGTGCTCGGGATGGCAGCAACAACTCTACCTGGCAGGGTCCAATGCTCCGTTGGTTCTATTCCTGCGCGGGGATTGTACTGAATTTCGCGGACTATAGTGTACCACAAGCTCCATTCCGCGAGACCGAGGACACCGTATGAGAATATAAGGGTCGGGGCATCGCCACCTGCTGCTCGTACCACGTCTTCGAATTCGACACGATAGTTTCCGTATAATTGACGAACTGCTTGGATTCTACTCCAAGGCTTCATCGTTAGTCTGGCGAGAGAGCTGAGTCGTGTGAAAGACAAGTCAATGGCATGCATTGTTACCTGCTTGTCTTCTCGTCTTTAGGAATTCCCAATGCATCGGAAAGGACAAGCAGGGTCGTCTCTCTGACGAGATACGACGTCTCCAAGAGTGGAATAATCGGATTGTTTTCATAGGGGTCAATGGTATCGATAGGCAACTCGCCGATTTCATGGTCCAAGATGGATATAACCTCATCTTTGCGATATGACGGAGTCAAAAAACCTCTACGTAGTCGAAGCCGACGTATGATGCTCGGCTGGGGTATAACGTCGTCCAGGTATTCCGACACGACCTCCGCCACAATTTGGTAGATAATTTCGGTGGGAAGTTTATAGTCCATTCTGGTAGCTTCAGAATTCGACAGAGAGGACAATTAACGAGCCTGATGTGCACGCTGGGCGCTGAAGGCTACCTAGTCGCGTACGTATGGCGTTGAAACAGTCTTCGGTGCTGATAGTCAACTCGAGTCAAGGTGTGAGTTCAAGAGGGAGAGTGAGAGAACCATGTTACCGTATCGCGGCGGCGATCAAAGCCAAATCAAATGCAATGAAATAATGATCGAAGATTGCGATCTATGAGAATGTATGTTGACTCGGAGTCACTTCAGTCGGGGCTCTCAGCTTGCTTTTAAAATAACCAATCGTTCGCATTCTCTAGGAATATATATCTTGAAAAGAGCGATGTCGAGTACGTCTTTACCATCAACGAGGAATTACTTGAGCTCAGCACTTTTGCTGAATACAATTACAATACAGGTACCACATCCGTCTCACCCAAAACCATCTCCGTTGCTGTGACTGGAGTTGGTCTCGTGGGCAGCGAGTTCATTAGCCAATTGCTTTCGTTGTCAAAGCCCAACCCCTTCCGTATCGTTGCCCTTTCGTCGTCGAAGCACACCTTGTTCTCGGCAGATGGCCTCTCGATCACACTCGATTCTTGGAAGGGTCTCCTTGAAAAGGCCCCCGCAAAATCCCCTGAGGATTTACGAGAAGAACTAGCAAAACTAGTAAAGCCCTCAAAAGAGGTAGTATTTGTTGACAATACTTCAAACGACTCGATTGCCGCTCTCTACCCCTCATTTTTGACTGCCGGAGTTCACGTCATGACGCCAAACAAGAAGGCATTCTCTAGTAATGCCGAGTTGTTCGATCAGATTCTCGCTGCTAGTGTTTCAACTGGTGCCAGGTTTTTAAATGAGTCGACAGTAGGTGCAGGCTTGCCTGTAATCTCCACCCTCAAGGATCTCGTTGCAGCCGGCGACAAAGTAAGATCCCCAGAGACGGCATACCATATTTGTGAGGAAAATATTGACCTTGACACGCAGATCAAGAAAATTGAAGGTGTCTTCTCCGGCACTTTCAGCTACATCTTCAACAATTTCTCCACTGCTGCGGGAGGTGGACCATCATT
This sequence comes from Panus rudis PR-1116 ss-1, assembly GCA_022160315.1. Classification (NCBI taxonomy): domain Eukaryota; kingdom Fungi; phylum Basidiomycota; class Agaricomycetes; order Polyporales; family Panaceae; genus Panus; species Panus rudis. Next base: position 34,312 of record MU275273.1, read on the forward strand.
CTCGTCCGTTGTGCGTACTGCGCGCGAGAAGGGCTACACTGTATGTACTCTACTGTACCAGAACCGCCCTTGCTAATCTACTACCATCTTTAATATAGGAGCCTCACCCTGCAGACGACCTGACAGGTTCAGATGTTGCTCGCAAACTGACAATTCTTGCCCGTTTCATCCCTCAGCTGAAGGACAAGGTTCCCCTCCCTGCGGGATACTTATCCGTTCCCACCACGTCTTTGATCCCTTCTGCCATCGCTTCATTGAATCTTTCCGCCGATGACTTCGTCAAGAGACTGGAAGATCTCGATGCTGACTTCGACACGAAGCGAAGCGAAGCACTGAAGGAAGGAAACGTCTTGAGATACGTCGGTGTCGTCGACGTTGAGCAGGGAATCGTCAAAGCAGATTTGGTCAAGTAAGGTCTCAACACTTTGCTGATTGGATCTGCTATTGAGCATACAATGCCCAGGTACCCGAAGGATCATCCTTTCGCAACTTCCCTCGGAGGTTCAGACAACATTATCATGTTCCATACTGAACGATACAGCCCGCGGCCTCTCATCATCCAGGGTGCCGGCGCAGGAGCAGCGGTGACCGCCATGGGTGTCATGAGTGATCTGTTGAAGTTAGTGTAGAGCAAGCGCAGTGCAAGTAGAGGCGAAGTCAATATAAAAATGTACAAGTTGTATCGTAGAGTGCAAAGTGAAAGATGCCTGAATAAGCTATTACAAATCACCGTCGAGAGGAGAAGCGAGCAAAGACGGTTGAACAAGGAACGATTGCCAGTAAGTAGCCCACTGCTGCGCCCAATCCCTCAGAGTGTCGAAGTCCTCTCCAGGGGTTCTTGTAATCCTCTTGTCCCGTATACTAGTCGTCCGAACGATTGAGGCTTCGACGAACACACAATGAGAACCGGCCACACCGTCCTGCCACCGACACCCATGGCGTACAACAGCTTCTGCAGGATGGCCGTGCAATTTTGTGTCGAGTGTCGACGTTTCTTTCACCATGTGATTGTGAATCTTGGTAGGCCGCTTCAAGACGAGATGTTCATACGTCTTAGCACTTTCCCTTACAACGTCCTTGTATTCTTCTTTTAACTTGTCGTAAGCTTCCTCCGCGGCCTCGACCTCCTCGCGATGGCTCTCCATCTCTTCGAAAAGCATGTCTAATTTGGGATGTTCAGGAGGCTCATCGTCTGCGTTCGCCCCAGATTGAGAGTAATTTCCTGCATCCTCCAGAACCTCCAACAGCGTCGTCGGTTCGTACCCACACAAATGGATGGCCTCCAAATTCGGCATGGATTTGAGGAACGATTCCCAAACTTCATAAGCATGCGTCCGATCTTCCGCATTGGTATAACTCGAATACAGTGAGAGCCTGCGAACGTAGCGAAGGTCGGTAAATGCGGAGAATTCCTTGAGCATGGCAGGGATATCTTCAATTCGTCTCGCAGCGGTAGCGAAAGTTGGATTGGTGTTATAGAACTGGCGAAGCATCAAACTTCCATAATCGCCGCACTCCCAGAAAATCACAAGCTCATCGGGATAATCGAGGTTATGCAAATGGGAGGTGAAATCTGGAAAGAAAGGGAAGACTTTATCGGGTTGTGTGAAAGATGCGCCGCCGTCGACGATAAGGCTGGCCTGAGGTGGCAAGGCGATGTATTCGAGTATTCGTGCAGTCTGAGACGCATCCGCCTTGATTACGAGCATCTTTAGATCGCGCAGATAGACGGGGTTATGATCGACATCGTAACTGTTACTACGAGATGCAGCGTGAAGAACGAGAACTTGAAGGTTAATACCCGTGTTGAGAACGTTCAAGAACGCATCGAAGGTTATCGGGTTATCCAGATCAATCGTCTCCAATGCGAGGTGGGAGAGGAATGGAATATACTCAGAAGGCCATGTCGCGAAATAGCTCAACCAGAGTTTATCGAGAGTGCAATAATCCCGTTCAAAGAACAAGCCCGCAGACTTTTTGTTTCCCCAGCGTTGAAAGGAGGTAGAAAGCGTCATGCTGTCCAACATCGGTGCTTCGAGGTCACCAAAGTACTTTTCGATTTCGCTCTGGCTAACGCCGGGAATGGTGAAATGGAAATGCCGAAGTCGGTGAGCGTGGGGGACGAGATCCTTCAAAAAGTCGCCAGGATCGTAGTACTTCCTGGTGGGCGCTTTGCTGCCATGTCCATGCCCATGCCAACATTCGGGAGGAGGATTACCGAGGTAGCGCGGAGACCCTTTCGCAGGATAAGTCAGCTACATGCGCCTGATGTAACTGGAATCGACTGACCCCCAATTCCATCTTCATCGTCGTCCTCGAGATCGCTAAGTATATCATATTCACAGTTACCAGAGTCACCTTCACCCGCAAGCGCATATACTCGAATTGGCTGGTCCCTCGACAACTTGAGTGCACGGTGAATGTATTCCTTGCGACCGGGCCTCCATATAAGCGTAGTCCACAATTCCGGCGTATTCAACCCAATGTACCTCCAATGCCGGCATACGTGGAGTATGGAGCGATTAATCCACCAGAAATGCTCCCAAGAATACAGCACGGAGGGAAGGCCGAAGTCTCCGAATGTAGGTTCTGAGAGGATGAATATCCGACTAAGGAACTCGTCAGGGAGTCGCTGAGCAGAAGCAAGCGCGTTTTTGCTCATGCTGTGCTGCTGAGCTCGCAAGACTATGTATGACAAGCCTCAGGCTTCAGACTGTGTTAGAGCATCGAACGAAACTGTTAGATGATTCGGAAAGCGGGATTGGCAAGAATCGTTTACCTGTACCCCGGTAAACGGATTTTGGCGTCGAAATGTTGCACCTGAATGGAATATTGGAGTAGATCCGTGACCAAAATACGGTCGAATACACTTGGAAGTCGGAATGAGCGGTCGGAAGGAAGAAAAGAACCGAGGCGCAGTGTCATTTCGTGTTACGCTTAAATCACGAGATCGTGACAGCACGCGTACGTCACACGTCGCGCTCCGAGGTTTTGCCAGTGCTATTTTCCTCCTTTTCCATCCAAGCATCGAGGCCGGGTTCAGCATTGAGTGCTCAGGTGGACGTCGACAAGAATGGAATACATAAAGAAAAAATATAGTATAGATTGTGCACAACATTCGAATGAGTGGAACATTAGCGATGTGAATGACAAAACATCAACGTGAAGACAGCAAGATGATGTCACGGGAAGGTCAGAATGTATTCCTTCATCTCTCTCTCCCAGCTACACTCCGGCAAGCCATTCGTTGCCCCATAAGGCGTTCCACCGCATTGGTCAGACAGCAGTGGTTCAACTTGGGCCATAATATTCCTGAGTCCCGCCTTCAGGTTTTCATCATCCCGTTTTGTAGCAGAGAACCCTGTAGAACCGAGAGCACTTGAGCGAGAGTGTACGCGAAGCGTTCGCCGAGAAGGAGGCGCGTCTTGAGCAGCAGCATCAAGAAGCATTCGTTCGACGTCGTTGTAAGTAGGAGAGCCCGGCGTGGTCAAGGTCTTGAGGAGATTACGGGTCTGGTTGAAGCCAATGTAGCGGAATTTGGGGAAGAAATGCACGATGGAGCCAGGGGTACCACAGACAACAGGACAGTCAGGATTAGGACAGCCATCAGGTTCAACACCGTCGATAAGACATTTTCCGTGGAAGAAGCTGGGAAATATCGCGGTTTCCATGCCGCTGTAAGCACTTCGGTCGTAGGCTGCCATGACGGGTCGAATGAATCTGGACGCTGGGTGTCTGGAGCTGTAATCCGAAGCCAGAGATGCAATGTCTTCCGCCTATTATTTGGGTCAGTACAGCTGTGCTATCGACATAGCGAGTTCCGCCGCTCACGATACGGTCCATAACGTGTTGTACAGGCGTGGAGTAGTTTCCGACCACTGCGTTTGTGACCCCGACTATGCATTCTCCCTCGCAGCCCATGACAGTGGCCGGCACTGTGAGAAACAAGAAGGTTAACAAAAGGCTGAACTTCATGGCTGCCACTTTAGTAGATGCAGGCGACAAGCAGGAGTTGGGAGACTGTTGGAGAAGAAGATTCAATTTCAGTTTCCAACCACTGATTCAACCTTTCGAACATCGCTGTTTGCATTTGTTTGTTCCAGCTGAACCACATGCATCAGACATTTATCACGTGACCGTGGTATGCAAGTACCCTCCGCATATGTGCTGCAGTGACTGCTTCGCCGTCGCGTCCCTCCCCAACCTGCTCTGATTCACTCTGAAGTCGGAGATCAATGTTTATTTCTATCTACGGGAAACCTCCTTCAATATTTTTAATGACCTTCTATTCATCCCCTTCAGTTCACGATCAGTATATAACCGTTGGACCCATCACTCCCGACCCAAGCCACCCAGTCGTATATCCAAGTTTGCAGGGTTCCGCCGAGCATCTTGCCTCCGAAGATCGACGTCTTCCGAACGAATTGATATATCCCATTATTGCCGAAGTTATATGCGATTTTATCATCTCGTTCTTAACGAATGACTCGCTATCCTCGGATGGTTTCATATTCGACCCTCAGCGGGGCAGTTATCCCAATCCCATTCCTTTACTAATGCAAGTTTCTTATCGGTTCAGAGAAATCACCAACTCCATTCTATCCATTGTACTAGGCATCCCTCGGAGAGCAGATGGAAGGTAAGCCGGCTTCGGCATATGATCTTACGTCCTTTCAATGACGCCGACACATCTGTACAGGTTATCACTCAGAGCAGGCGTAATCTTAAAACCTGTGGCTCGATACTTGAGGGGTAAACGATACCTAAGGAAGCACCGAATTCCGATGAGACTTATGCACAATTTTTATTGGAAAAGCGCGCCGCTATTGCATTTATTCCAGGTTTTCGAGCGGGTTGCTTCGATATACCATGAATTCCTTATGGTCATGCACACGCCAGCAGTATCCTCTGCTTTCGAGATCTTAGAGCTGCTGAGGTATGAGATACTAAACATCTTACCCTCTTTGCCTTTCAACTATGCCTCTTCGCTGCGCGCGGTGGCTGGAGATCTTCTTTGGCAAACATATGCGGGTCAGTTTCCCTCATCATCTTTTTAACACCGCTGTCTCCCTGAAGATGAGACTTCCTTAGGTTTGCAGCTGTATCAAGCAAAGATGTCGTGTCGAAATACTTTTATGATCCTTATACACGCAATGAATATATGTGGTGCCACAGGTCAAGCGGTCCCTGAAACCATGCAGCAGAATGTATGTGATTAGCGCGGTATACGACTCAATTCCACACTTACATACATCCCCACTAGCTTGTAAACGATCTTTGTGCAGCATTGGACACTATGGATCCAGACCATCATATCATCCGAGCCGAGTATCAATCCCTTTGCAAAGCATTCGCGTTCTTTCCCGACAGTCTGACCCATGTCACTTTCATGGCAAGTCCTTATGCCTTTCTCTTTGTCTTACCGATGTTTCCTCTTTCTCATAACCCTTCAATTACTGGGTTTTCCACAGTGCGCGAACATTCCCTATATCTTTCCCTTGCTGTTACATCTCGATGGCCGCATCACCTCTTACCAGTTCCGGGAGATCCGTCGTCGGCTGGGTAGAATCGTCATGCGTTGGTCGCTGGAGAACGTCGCCATCGCAGATGATCTGCACGATGTTCTCCCTGACATTCCAGATGAAGACTAAGTAAGCCTAGTAACAATCATTCCAATGCTATCACCAACCTTCTCTTGTACCATCCCTTCTCCTGAGCCATCGTTCATATTTCTCACTGCTATGGTTTCGCTCCCTCGTTCTCCGTCCCTCGTGTATTTCACGTGCTGTATAGGTTCTTTCTCCTGATGCGTACCAATCATTTACAAACAGTAAGTCACCAGTTACCGTTCTGGTTGCTCTGCTAACTTCCTTCCACGGATCATCGTCTTCCCTTACCCATGTATCACTACCTACACATTCCTATCCCCTGCCTGATTCCACGTTATACATCATTGTTTGAACATGACAGTCGTGCAAACGTCTCCGTGCCCAGAACTTATAGCCGAACCGATTTTGAAAGGCGCACAACATATATCATCAAGAGGTCCCGTAAGTAATTGTCACCACCCGACCTTTCTATGCCATAGCGGGCGACATCTGCATCGATTCGTTGTACACCTGGTGACCGGTCATGGGGCGCGCCCGACAACCGGTAGGTACTGGATGTCTCGAAAGTAGCGGCCCGCCCTATTCCCTAACTCACCCGCTGTCTGTCCACGCTTTGGTAAGGGATGCCTTCACCGATATTTTACCGGAAAAGTGGGCTCGGAGAAGTATAACATGCGTTAAAAAGGGAGCAAGATTGAGTGATGTAGCTCCCCCTTATTGTCTGGTTCTGCTGAGAGGATGGTGCTACGCGTTCTATTGACAGTGTTATACGCCGCTATAGCTGCGACACGAGCAGTTCACCTCGATATCGACGCCACGACGGGTAATGACACTGTGTTTGCACTCTCGTCATTTGTAGAAACAAACGGTAACGTCCTATGTTATCGTCTCGTACTGCGCGTACTTATAGATCTAAAGTGAATAGGGCAGATGATGGTGGACTATATGCGGTCAGTTCTTGCTCTGATCATCTGTGACGACAACACACTGAGTTGGTTCAAGGAACTGAGTTTGTCATATCGGCTCGACTATGCGAAACAATACTGACTAAATGTTCAGTTCAGAACAGAGCATTCCAAGGTGATCAGGCAATTTTTTGCCGTCAGCAATTGTGGCGAGCTCAATCCGAAATCCTTAGAATCAACCAGTTACTTGACGATTCCCGGATGGCAGAAAGTTGGAAGCGCGTCGTTATATCAGGATCCAGATGTCCCTTTGGAAGCCTTAAAGCGTTCTCTCGAAATCTATATTCCCGCAAACAGAAGCAAACTACCTGACGAAAGAGCAGGAGTGAATAATACAGGTATCGTGCCCTCGCTCAGTTTATTTGCTTCGCAGCTCACATTGATATAGGATGGTACGGAATACCAATTAAGAAACAGCCCTACCAAGCTTCGTTCTGGGTCAAGCGCGACACAGCTTCGAAACTCTCTGGAGATATCTACCTCTCCCTTGCCTCCCTAGCAACCAATAGGACATACGCTCTAGCCAAATTTCCTACTTCGCGAGTTACGAACCAATGGCAACAATTTGCCGCGACATTGCACCCGGACGAGGACGCGCCAGATTCCAATAATGTCTTATCCTTGACACTTGAAGTCGCAGAAGATCATGATCAATATGCTTGGTTCAATCTGATATCATTATTCCCGCCAACTTATAAGAATAGGAAGAATGGGCTGCGTCGTGACCTTGCAGAAGCTTTGGCAGATATCAAGCCGAAACATATCAGGATCCCTGGCGGAAGTAATTTACAGGGTCAGTGCAGTTCCTCAATTCAGGTTTCCATCATTGCATTCACCACTGTTGATTCTTAGGAGGTGACATCTCATCTCGATTCAACTGGACTCTGTCGCTTGGACCTTTGGAACAACGACCGGGACGAGTAGGATATTGGGGTGAGTTGGCTTTCCAAGCTTCAGTCTATAAATAATCAAACATCGAACTACTCTAGTCGGGTATCAGACAGAAGGGCTAGGCTTGAAAGAGCTGCTTGACATGTGCGAAGACTTTGGAGCGACACCTATCCTCGGCGTATATGACGGATACGCAGCAGATGATGAGAGTGTTCCGAATACACATCAATTGGACAAGTACATCCAGAGTGCTGTAGACGAATTGCAGTAAGCATCAACACCCCTTTCCGTCACAGTCCTATCCTCACCGTATTCGGCTATCAGCTTCGTTTTGGGCGATGCAAAGACGAATAAGTGGGGTAGACTCCGAGCGCAGCTAGGGCATCCTGAACCGTATAAACTTGAATATGTGTAAGTACCTCTTTGACAGTTCATCTCGCAACTAATCAATGCTTCTTCGATAGAGAAATCGGCAATGAAGGTAATAAAAAAGTGGACCGCAAGTATGCTCTTTTTTACTCAAGATGATTTTGACGACGATAGACTTCACATCCACAACGTACGGCTATCGTTGGCAGCGATTCTACGACGCTCTCAAGAAAGCCTACCCTCACGTGAACTACATCGCATCCTCCTCCATCGACCGGGTAGATCTACCCGCTGTCGACGTGCACGACTTCAGCGGGCCTGATTTCTTTTACGGCCTATTTGACAGGTACGCAGAACCCGCTACTCACGAATCCTCTCGAAAGCCTCACAATCACCGTGATAGGTACGACAACTGGCCACGGAATGGAACCTTGGTAGGTATCGGCATCGACCATGTGCCTACGCTACTCGTCTTCGGTCATTTCCTCATACGAGCCTTTGCAGATCTGGGAACTCGAGAACGCAGTCATCAATACCAACAGCGAGGTCAGCCTATATGCATAGACCGTTCTCACACGTCTCTCTTCCTTCACATACTCAACGAAGCCCAGGACCCCTTCGGGACTCCAGAGACCCGTTTGAAGACCCCGTACGTCCACTCCACACCAGAGTCTCACTAAGCAGACTGACCAGCTGACCTTTCGAAATTAGCACCTTGCAAGGTTCAATCGCAGAGGCCGTCTTCCTCATGGGCATGCAACGTAATAGTGACCTAGTTGCTGGAGCTAGCTACGCACCTTACCTGGCCAATAACTATTCGACGCAATGGACCCCAAATCTCATCAACTTCAACGTCACTCATCTTGCTCTTTCCACGAGGTTAGTACCTTTCATAATCACTACAATGACTCAGACTGGTTGTACATGGCGCGTAGTCCCCGGCGGGATGACTACCCTTCGCTCTTTACAATATCACTATCGATGTTGTGAAAGTGATTCGTAGTCTCAGTCCCCTTGCTGCTTTGTTATTCAAGCTAACTCTGATTGTCTTCCTTTCGTCATCTAGCTACCACGTTCATCGAATGATCTCGCATGCACGATCAGACAAAGTACACCCTGTCACGTCGACCGACGCCTCTTTCAACCCTCTATACTGGGTCGCGACTTCCACCAACCACTCAAGTACCTTCTATCTTCAGATAGCCAACATCGACTCCTCCGACGTCCCGCTTTCCGGTACCATTCACGGAGCGCTGCAACCAAGCTCGCAAAATGGCACTAGTACTAGCACGCCGACCTCGAGATCGACCTCGGACACCGTGAACGCGGAAGCTACCATAATCGCCGCAGGACCAGAACAACCCTACAACGTGACAAACGACTTGGAAACTCCCGAGGCAGTCGTACCTTCCACGCAAGCCTTCACAGCAACCCTCGACGGTGGCACAGACATTGTGTTCGATATCGTCGTGCCAGGTAGAAGCTTTGGCGTGTATCGATTTAGCTTGTGAAATAGCTATAGGAGATGAGATCTGGACGAGTCATCTCCGACTGTAGCTGTAGTTTGAACAATGAGGATGACATATGGAAGACGCGTACGTCGACGAGACCGGTACCTGCCGGCTATTCGATAGGTGTGGTCAAGGCGTGGTGTGCATGTTGGGAATCAGACAGAAGACAGACAAGGATGCTCAGATGCGGCACCGGAGGCTTCGTTTGGGTGCTCTGGCTTTTTGTTCGCCATCCGCTTCTGTGATTCCGAAAAGTAGAATTGGTAGGACGGAGAACAAGAATGTATTTCCTGTAGGATGACACAAGGGCTAATAAAGTATTATTCGGGGAAGCCAGGGAAGCAAAGCAAGCGTGAAGGAACGAAACAAGGTGGAGAACAGGCCGATAGAAAACCTTTCCCACCATCGACGTCACTTATTGTACTGAACTTGGAATGAACGCAAACGACAACATTCATTGAAACAGCGGAGGATAATAAGGTGCTTATTGTTATTGTTGAACTGTCAATGAATGTCTGAAGAGAAGCGTTTGTCATTTGTCCCTCTATGCAAGAAGCATCCTGCGAGGATCCTCGAGGTAATCCCGGACTTTGACTGCGAGTAGTGAAAGAACGAATGTCAGTACGAGAAACAAAAAGAACAAAGGAGAACAATAGAAAAGCGAACGTACCGAGGAAGGTGACAGCCTCCCGTCCATCCAACAACCGATGGTCGTAAGTGAGGGCGACAACCATGATGGGTCGGATCACAATCTGTCCATCTACAACAACGGGCTTCTCCTTAATGGCGTGCATGCCTGATGGTGATAAGGTCAGTTCAGCCGATACAAACGATATGAAAAAAGGGACAAAGGGAACGCACCGAGGACAGCAGATTGAGGAAGGTTGATGATAGGTGTGCCATAGAGGGAGCCGAAAACGCCGCCATTGGAGCTAAACGTGAGATTGATCCCTGAGTGAGTACTATCGCAAGGTAACAATGCGGCATGAAACGCACATGGTGAAGGTACCACCGGCCATATCCTCGAGGGTGAGCTTGCCATCGCGTGCCTACGAAACGGGAAAGGTCAGTGATCTAGTAACCGAAAAAAAGCAGAAGGGACAGAAAAAAACGGACCTTCTTGCCCAATCGTGCAATCTCCTTCTCGATCTCCACAAAGTTCATGGTCTCCGCATTGCGAACGACGGGAGTGACGAGACCCTTGGGTGTCGCAACAGCAACGCTCAAATCGACATAATCCCTGTAAACGATCTCATCACCCTCGATGGACGCGTTCGCAGCGGGGATTTCCTTCAACGCAATGCAGCACGCCTTGGCAAACGCGCTCATGAAGCCGAGCTTGACTTCATGAGTCTTAAGCACCTCCTCCTTGTACTTCTTCCTGAAATCAATCAAGCTCGACATGTCGATTTCATTGAAAGTCGTGAGCGAGGCTGCGGCGTTCTGAGACTCCTTCAGCCGCTCGGCAATCCTCTGCCTCATCCTGCTCATCTTCACTCGAGTCTCCGTCCTGGCACCGGCGACGCGAGGAGGAGCGACCTCAGACTCCTTCTCTTTTGGCGCAGGTTTCGACGTCTCCTTCAGGTCCTTCTTGGCTTCACCGCCCTGGACACCACCAGGTTCCGGTTTCCGGACATCCTCCTTTGCAGGGGGAGGCGGGGGAGGAGTTCCCTTCTCGACCTGTTGGTCTTTAGGCTCCGACTTGTCCTCAGTCTCCTTCGCAGGCTTGCTCTCTTGCGTGTCAGGTACACCTTCCGACTTTGCGGGCGCTGCGCCACCTTCACCGGGTTCGAAGCGGAAGAGATCCTGGCCTACGGACACGGTGTCCTCCTCATTCGCCAGGAGCTCCGTAATGGTACCAGCAGCAGGCGCATTGACGGAAACGTCAATCTAGAGAGATAAAGCATTGGCGATGCACGGGTAGAAGAAACCTGTTATAAGCGCCCGCACCTTGTCGGTTTCAATAGTGGCGATTTCTTCATCTGCTTGCACGCTGTCGCCGGGTTGTTTGTGCCATGTCTTCAGAGTCCCCTCAGATATCGACTCAGCCATTTGCGGGACTTTAACGGTCTCGGCTACATATGACACGGACGGTTAGGAATTGATGTGACGTTTTTCTCATGTAAACACAAACCTTGCAGAAGCTTTGACGAGTGGAATTTCGCTACTCTCGTTTGAGAGTTTGCGAGTGTCCTATAACGTCTGGATAAGTCTCAGCTACACACGATATCAAGTCAGGACGCACCATGCTCTTGACAACGCTGCAGCGTTGGCGCGACTGCTTAGTGCGCGGCCGCGCGCAATGGCGATAACACGTTTCGACAACATTTCTCGAACCCGCACAGAAAACCTGTTGTCAACTAGAAAGCTGGCAAGCCAGACGATGTGAAATAAAGAGATAAAGTAAAGGGGATGGAGGGAGTTGGTAACTTGGCGAAAGTCGTGAAGGGCAGCTTGCCAGATGCACCTACCTACGTCAATCAGGTCCCGTGACTTTTTCGGCGTTCCACGCTCTGCAGCTGAGCTCTTTTGCGGCTTGGCCATTGGCCGCCGCCTCCGACCAAAACCGAACCTCGCTGCTCTTCGTCCGACCCCGAGCGTGACGAGCACGCGTCCAATTGGACAGACCAGGTTTGCATGGCGGAAGATGCGGGTGCCTAGGAATCGAGTAGGAACTGCTTGCGTCGGATGATGTCGTCGAGCCGGACACTAAACGGACCACGATGATATTGAACGCACTGATAATGCACTGAGGCTAGGCAGGACATTTTCTTGAAAAATGAACGCGTTTGCAAGGAAAGAATGGGTACGTGGGCGTATGGAACGTCCTACAAGGTGCATGTGGGCAAACAGCAACCCTCGCAGCAACCACTCTTCTATATTACTTGACCGCCTGAGAGCTCTCTGGTCATCTCGTTCAGCACCTTACGACATTTCCGCCCTCTTCAGCTCATCTTCTCCGTACGCTGTCGGACATTTATCAACAATCACGGTTTCTGGTGAGTGAAGTAACATACGGGCTTCTCAAGGACATGTCGATCATGACATATATTGACAACTTGACATGGCGTTTCTTCCATGGCTAGACGTCGGTGAGTACACCAGCCTACGTACCTCGTTGGAATATACACGTGTTTACTGTACGACCAGATACTGCAGTTCTCGGTGCGACGATGGCTTGACTAGGCCACCGTAATAGTCCAATAGGTATTTCACTCCTCATGGTAATAAGCCTGGCGCCACATGCTTCAAGTTTCCATAACCAGCTAATCTTCACCTCGTCACCGGGCTTCTCGAGAATGCCAGTAACGGGATCTGACCCAATTCCCCTTTCGTGCATTTAGCCTCAACCGTGCGCGTGAAGGACTGCGGTATTTGTGCAGAGCTCGCGTATGGTGGATCTGAATGTGGAGCGACGGTTCGATTTCCTCGCGTGTAATCGATAAGCGGGTCCCCGTCTACGAATCTAGCACTGAAGGCAAAGGCAATTGTTAACCGCAGAAGCCTAACAAACGCGTATTGGAAACTTTCGGCTCGAGAGAACGTGGTTCGCTCCAGGAGAATGGACAAGGTGGATCCGAGAGAAGATGAATAGGCAACGTGTTCCGTACGTTGCAGAACTGCTGTAGTAAGTAACGTGCGTCAAAGTCGTATCATCGTCTAAAGCAATATTGCAGTAATAACAATTGCACTTTCTCCACTCCTTGGAGAACGATTTCCAATCGGTCCAACGTTCCGCGCCAACTTTGCGAATTCAGAAAGAAAGAACTGCAGGCTGGGACAAAGGCAAACGTTAGCTTGAACGCGCCGAGACCAACTTGGAAAGAGAATGGTATTTCGAATTCTCCATCGTCTACTATCTATCGTCTATCGTCTTTTGTCAACGTGGAGAAGGCCCGGAGCTGAACCGGTGAACGTTTGAACGGATCTCAAAGGAAATTCGAACACGAAGGTCAAAGTCAAAACACCCATCTCCGAACTCCGATTCCCATATGCATAACAAGCACCAGTTCGAATACGAAACACGAATGCCGGCGGTACCAGGTAACCACCGAGAAGCTGAGAGAACCAACAAGGAACTAGAAAGGAGTTCTGTAACATATGGAAGAAACCACCCTGGATCGGGCAACTTGACCGCGATGCAGCACTCGAAGGCCGGGGGTGGGATGGGGACGGGTGGGGAAAGCTACGGTATGGTCGGAGCCGAATAATTCATGGCCCATGAGAACCCGGAATGATGAGACTTGAGCTTGAGAATCGAGACGGAGCATTCGACGTTCGGCGTTGAGAGTTCGGGACGTTCAGTCCGGAGACTTCGCCTGTCGGTGTCGGCCTTATGTAGTGTAGGTATGGAGAATACGAGGTGAGGCTTTGAGGCTTGAGGATCTATGTAGGATAGGCTATAAGGATAACTACGCCGCTGTGCGATAGATTCCTACGAAGTTAGAGCCTAGAGACGGATCGATGAAGGTGGGGCTAAGACGTGGACGTATACGCCACAGTAATTAGCAGGAAGACAGGACTCGCAGTCGCAGTCAAGTTGCAACAAAACTTCATGGTACAACTTGATCTGAAGAGAGCCGAAGAATGGCTTGTTGTTTTGTCAGCGACCGCCCGCAAACCTGTGCATCTGCATGTGGCATTGATCCTGTGGTGACACTGGTGAGACTCGGAAGTTAGTAACATATATACTTACCGAGGAACGTCGTCGAAACGATTTCTATCTCCGCAAGAGGTCCAGTATGTACAACACCAGAACCAGGACCAGGACCAGTGCATGCCGGCGGTTCCGTCAGAAGCCTCAAGCTCAAGTTTAGCAAGCTCAAATTTTCGAGAGTCAGCCGGGCCCGGGTCATCGCCATCCTCCCTTTTCCCTTTCTCATCTTCCGTCTCCCATACTTAGTCCCACAGCCCTCAACGACAAGCGACTACAACGTGGAACACCAATTCGTAAATGCATGTGTATGTGCAGGATTCGTATATTCGTATATTGCCACCTCTCAGGCTCGGGACCGGTTCACGATATCGATGCGCATGCACATGCAATGAAAACATCCGAGGTTCGATGTTTCCATTCCTCTGAGGGCGATGGAGGGCGATGGGTGTACGAGACGCAGTCTAGCCTAGAGCTCGAGTCTATATACCTCGTTTGATTTAGAGCTCGATACAGGTGCCATTGGGGACTGAAGAGCGTGGTTGGGTAAGTAATCAGGAAGCGGAGGCGTTGTAATCCACAACGACGATGGAACGACAATTGCAATTGTGTAAGCAAGCATGCAGACAGCAGGTAAGTTACGATGCCACAGTACAATAAGCAAAGCAGGCCAACAACAAGAAGGTAGGTAGGACGCCGTTGACAAGAAGTAATCCCGAGTATTCTGAAGCTTTCCCATGCTCGACCTTCGACGCGAAGTAGGCCTTCAGGACCCGAGGGATGTAGAAGAAAAGCAGAGGATCCGGGTGCACGTGTACAAGAGGTGAGTACTGAGTCTTAGTGACAAAAGAATAAGAGCCCGTATTGTTGTCAGCGTGATGGCAAGCAGCAATACTTCGAGGTGCAACAAGAAAGAGCTAGACGTAGTCGTCGCACAACAATGGTAGTATGGACATGCTTCGAACCTTCGAAACCCACAAACACCCTAGTACTTACCCGATTATGTGGAGAATTGGAGTCTGGTCTCCTTCCAGAGGATCATCCCCACCTTATTCTTATCCACATACAAAGAGGCATGCGGAATTACAAAGAAGCTTGCTGCGGATTTGAAGAGAGGTCTAGCTGTCAGAAGCACCTGTCAAAGGCTGGACAAGCCTTTACCTGCATCTACGCCTGAGAACTAGTTCGAGACGGAGGCGCGGCGCTTCGAACGACAAAGTTCATGATGACAACTCACAATTCACAAGTACCAATTGAGGGAACTTCGAGCTACGAACTTACGAAGGAGGGGTTCTAGATCTCCGAGACTGAGTCCAAGTCCGCCGTTGAATTGGATGTTGATGGTGATGACGGTTTCGACCGACGACAGCGGTGAGAGAGTGGGAGTGGTGGGTGGATTGGGTGTGGGAGTGGTGGGACGTCCATGAGTACGAGTACAAAGACGAAAGACGAGAGACGGTACTTTGGACTGTTTGTTCTTCGTCTCACGTCTCTTGCTTCTCGGTCTTCTGGTCTTGCGTGTCTTGTGGCCTTGAGACGCAGAACAACTCACGTACTTACCACGGTAGGTAAGCACCCAGGTCCCAACATCAATATCGAACAGAGCAATTCGATTCAGACCCACGCATCGCCATCGCCATGTGCATCAACCCGTTCTTATCTCCTTATTGAGTTCAGTTCTATTATCGGTCCTGTCAGAACCCGGGGACGAGGCTAGTAGGAGTAGGAGATGAGTGGGAAAGTAGGCTAGTAAGAGTTGAGTGGGGAGTGGGAACGTTCAAAGCCGAAGAGGGGAGAGTTTGATGAACGAAGGTGAATTGGTGAGTCTTCGAAGCCAAGACACTTCAAAGTTCGAGGTCTGTCTCAAGTAAGGTCACAAGCTTGAAGTCCCCGCAGCCTATTCTGTTTCTGTATCCTGGCGAACGAACGTTAAACGACGAATGGGAGGTGGTGTTTATTCTGTTCTGTTCTCTTCTGGGATGTACAGGTTTAGATTGATGTGATCAGTTTAGTGAAGTCTGATTTGAAGTGACTAGTACTTACGGAGAGAAGAGGGGGTGAGAGTGCACTGTATAGGTAACCGGTGGATGTAGACTTACTTACTGGGGCTTGTATGTCGTTTGTATGCATGGGAAAGCGTTCGTCAAAGCGACCGAGGGTCCCTCAACGCAATCGTGAAGACCTCTCTGGATGGTGACGAGCTCAACTCGAGGCTAAGGTCAAAAGGTTCCTAGCACTGTACAGGTCAGCTGCGACAAACGATGCGCGCATGTCGACATTTGGGCAATGGGAACGAGCGGAACAACGTCATTCGGAGATGGTCGTCCGAAAAGAAGACATACCTCATATGGGTCAATCACAATGACCGTGGGAACCCTACCGTACTGAGCCGTGCATTACGTAAACCCGACTTGGACGCGCATAAGTATTGGGTTTCGTTCGACGCGTTCTCGCGTCTTCTCAAAGTGTTTTGAACTTTCCAAGCTCAAAGGCGGGATAAGCACCGCGCTCCGGTATTGCGAAGCTGCAACTAACAGCGACTACAATTCACTTCTGGTCATCGTTTTTTGACAGTCGTAAGAGACGAGGATTCTGTTTGACCGGTGACAATTTGTATCGACAGGGACAGCCTTCGGAAGGGAGTCGTCGCTGATATCGATGATGGACGAAGCAATTGCTCGTTCTGTCGTCTTGTCGATTTACAGGCAGTGTACAGGGAGAGTTACACCTGATGGTGGCTCTTTGAATCGTTATCGCTTACACTTTCGCAATCAAGGTGTGTGTGATAGCGAATTCACCGTCCGGCAGGGGCAACGCGCCGTTACAATGATCAATGGCTGTTCAAGCTTCCTAGGAGGAGGAGGCTCAAAGGGGCCATCAAACGATCAGCCATTCCGAGAATGGAGAGGAAGCGACGAAGGACGAAAGGAGAGAGTTCGGAGGCAATGGAGATGACAGCAACGGCGGAAGCAAGTGACCAGGTGCGGAGAGTCTAACTTTGCTCAGGTGGACGCGCGGGATATTGATAGGATGATAGGGGGCTACAAGGGGCTACACTGCATTGCGCAATGGGAATCCGGCAGGCCAGAAAATTTCGCTGCCCATTTGTCTCAGCAGCAGCGAACAAGGGAGGTGAAGCCCAATATTGCCAACATGCTCATGAACGTTGTACAGGTGTCCTGGACAGCTGCAGGCGGGAGCACAATGCTTGAGAATGCTCGCTTTGGCAGGCGAGAACGAGAAGAGGGTCGAGAACAAAGCTCGCAACCCCCCGGGATTCACACCCATCTGCCAGGCATCTGGCACATGCGGTGGGCTGGAGAATAGCGTTTTGGGTGAGGCACTGTGCTGGCAAAAGGCAGCGACGATAGCGTGAAGAGAGGGTGCTGATAGCGAGCGCGTTTCTAGACGTTCCTTTCCCGGGCAAGTGCAGCTGGCCAGGGGCCGACGCCACGCCGAAATGCGAAGCCAAAGGAGGCCAAAGGCGGCCAACGCGAGCAGGCTCTGGGCTGGCTTGCCGGGGAACAAGTCAGCCGACCGGTGGGGGACCCCGTGGACGCCTGGCGGTGGACTGCACGGACGTCCACAGTTGCCTTTTTCGGTGTTGGGCCCTGTTTGTCCGCTTGCGCTTCAGGTTTCGCTTTACGACATGGGCAATCGGAGGCGGCGGTAGCCTCGTGCCCGGGTCCGTCCGAGCCAATGGGGAGGCCGCGTTGGAGAAGATTTGCGGCGGAGTTTGAAGCGGGGAGCGAAAGCGGGAGCCAAAGGGCGGCCAAACACGCCCCTACGAATCGCCCCTTTTATGTGCCCGAGTCCCCGCTGTCCGTCGTCGTTTTTTCTCGCCACTCCCCCCGCCCTCGCCGCCGCGCTTTGCGCTCTGCTCGCCGTCGCCCACAACATTCACCACCATTCAGCACCGTCCGCCACGCAATCACCATGATTGCCATCCAGAAACCTGTCAACGCTTTGTTTGCTGCGCCCCAACATCGTTCGAGTCACTGTCGGCACCCCTCAGCCCCCGTTGTCGTGCGCCCGACACACACTCCTGGCCTGCTATCGCTCTCGAAGCCCGCCCAGCCCACCGTGCAGAGGTCTACGCAGACCCAGCACAACGCACGGGCTCCCAAAGCGGCCCCCAAGAGCAAGAACAGCAAGAGCACACAGCAGCCAGCTCCCGCTTCGCACTCTGTTGAGAAGCCGACAGCAGCAGCAAAGCCGCGCTTCGACTCTGACAAAGCAAAGACAGCCTCTGCCGACAAGTCGGCTCGCGGCCGTCAGTCGAGCAAGCCAGCCTCCAAGGACAAGGCTGACAGAAGGTAGGCCCGCTTATAACGACTTTTATTTTTGAACAGCTATTTATCCCTTTTCTCTCCTCCGCTCTCCTTGTTCTTTGCTTGCGCCGGCGCATTGCTTTATGTACGATAGGAGTTCCTCTCTTTCCTCCCGCCCAGCGCGGCGTCCGTCCCACCAACCCTCTCCTCCCCCTCCGGCTAGGATACCCAACCAGACCGACGCTCCCCAATCCGTTTACCAGCGAGACAGCGATTCTTCCAACTTCTTCGACCCGTTTGTGGTGCCTTCCCCTACGGGCAAGGAATCGTCTGTTGCCAAGTCTAGTGCTAAGCCCGTCTCTTTCCGCCCGCTCCCTGAGCTCGCTCGCCCCTCTGGGAAGCTTGCGCGTCGCCGCCAGAACGGGCCTCAGTCGTCGCCCACCCCGTCCAAGGCGGTCCCCGTCCCTCGCAACAAGGAGAAGCCCATTTCGGTCCCCAACTTCCCACGGTCGGATCCGACCTCCAACGCTACCCCTCGCCGCCCTGCGACCCGCCGCGCAAGCACCGGCCCTGCTTTGGGCAACGCCAAGTGGGACTCGTTCCCCATCTGTGACGACTCCGACGACTTCACTCCCCCGACGACGCCCGTCCGGGAGAGCGCCAGCGTCCCCGCAAAGGTCGCAGGTGCTACCTGGCAACAGCAGGCTCTCTTCCTCGATGAGGCGCCGCGCACTGCCCCGCTGTCCTCTACGTTCGGCTACCCCTTCACCGACCGTTCACCCCTCTCGACGCCTTCCCCTGCTCAGCGCCGCCGTCACCACCATCGCGTCCCCAGCGAGGGCATGTTCGCCATGTCTACCGATGAGGACTCGTCTTCATCTGATGCGGCAGAGGATGGTCTGAAGGCCGTTGGCCCTAACTTCCCCAAGCGGCGTGCTCAGGCGGGCCCTCCCACGCGCAGGACGCCATCTCCCGCCGCTCATGACATCGCCGCTGGTGTTGCCGCTGGTTTCTACGCGGGCTCTGTTTTCCAAAACTCCCCCAGCCCCGACGAGCTTCCGGTCCCCGCTTTCGCTCACTAATTGTATTTGTATTATTATCATAGATTTCGTCAAGTGTAGAGGTTCGTATGGTTTCTTTCTGACGGTCTTTTCTGCGTATTAACCCTTCCCTACAGCCTAGACTTATTCGGGTCCCATTTAGAGTTCCTTTGTTATCGTCTCCCTCCTCGTTAATACTCTGCTCCGGCAAACCATCGTCGACCTCATAATGCCGTCTACTTGTTCTACTATCAAGGTCGACCAACCCACCTGCGCTTTATATTTTTCCGGCGTTCAGGTGCGGTACGAAAAGTCTTCCTCTATCGGACCATCATTATCGTCTCGGCAGTTGGTTTCGTCGGCCAATTTAGTATCATCGCGGTTACTCTCAGGTCTACCCGGATCTGTCTGGACTCCTCGCTTGCGCTTTCTTCGACGTCACACGGTTTATTCACTCGGTCAACGGCAACTCGTACAGGACATCTTCTCGCATCATCGCTCGGTTCCACCCGGGCACCGTCAACGGCACGGGTATTCATACCCCCCGATGTCGTCTGACGCGGCGGACGCATCTTCGTTTCCTGGTCTTCAAAAGGGACCCGGTCGCGGGCATCGACCGTCACCACCACACACTATATTCACTTATTCTCGCATCTATTTCTGGCTCTTTATATCTCCTCAATTGTGTCAGTATCCATTCACCGACCCTCACGTGCATGCTCTCGCATACCTGCATCCCATTTCCTCGCTGCCTCGCATTTCACCTCTTTGGGTCCCCACGTACCGATGATCCCTCGTCTCTCGCCTTCACCACTCCGCCGCTTTGCATCTACCACACGACACTCACATCCTATTCCCGTCTACTCCCCCTGGCGAGGGACCGGTCATCGATGCGTTGTAACAAAAGGAGACGTATAGACAAAGGAAAACAAACAGTAACAAAGAAAGCAAATATTCTCGACGGGTTAGGTTATTCAGCAAGCAGCTTACAACAACAACGACATCAAAGCGTTATATTTATATCTCCATCTCCGGCATCCTAGGTCGCACCAACCGTTCTGACGAGCGGGGCGATTAATGTGGCTTGCTGGGGGTCTATTATCCTGTGATCCTACCATCCCGTCGTATCGCAACCTCATATATTCCTTCCAGCTTGGGCATTTACTCGCGTCGTCTCTTCGTTTCCTTTGTGTGTCTCTCTTGGATTTTATGTTGGGACTTTGGCTCTCTACGGTTACCCCTTCTACCTTCGCCCCCTTTTTGTTGCCTTTTTTCTTTTTGTCCTTTTTTCTACCCACACGTAATATACACCCCTCCCCTTCCGCGCCGCATCACTACCGCTTTTTGGCCGGGGGGTATATCTATCCCATTTCGTTCGTATTACGTTCAACACGTTTTTTTTTCCTTTTTTTTCTCTTTTTGTATGCTCCCCTACGTCCCCCCAACCCTCTTCACGTTCACTCATGTGCCATATTGACGACTTCTCTTCCTCCTTTGCACCCAAATTTATGCCGCTTCCCCTTTCCCCCATCACCCATTCTTCGTTTGCCTTGTGGCGTGCACTGTATCAATATAGCATTAGTCCTCGTCATCGCACTTTTTTACTTCTCACCGCTCCCAAACCCAATTTCTATATCATCTTTTTTTCCCCTGTTCCTTGTCCTCTGTGTGCACTAGTTCCCTTTTTCTCTCTCGTCACCCGTATTCGTGTTCTCGTAACTCGGTTCTCTTCTCCTGCTTGCGCGTTTTTTGTGAGCGGAGGGCGACGAGTTGGGACGAAAACTCAATATCGTATTATACTACTCACCCCGCCCCGTGTTCTCACCTAGTATTCCCTTCCCCTTATCCCAACCCTCCCACCCCCCACCACTCCGCTCACCACCATATTTGTCTCATATTCTCCCCCTTGACCACTCTTCTCTCGCCTTTTTGCCCGTATCATCTTCCCCCCGGGCGTGCATATGTTCATCACACCCGCCATTTCGTTCGTGCCGTTTAGGGCTTTTTGTGTTGTCTTTTCGTTTGGGTTGTCGAACGATCGCTGTGAGTGTTCCCTCCCCGCCCTTCTCCCCCCCCCCTCCTCTCCATGTGTGTTACGTATGGTCGTAGTATACTAATAGAAAACCTTCATTGTTGTGATTAGATCCTTGAAGAGAAGAGAATGGAAGCGTGTTCAGCATACCCCCTTTGCCCAACGATTACAACTGTCAAGATATGCCCTTGCGATGCGATGCGATACGGAGCTTCTTGCGATGCGATATGAAGCTTCTTGCGATGCAATATGAAGCTTCCTGCGATGCGATACGAAACTCCCTGCGATGCGATACGAAAGCTCCTCCCGACCACGATAACAAAATGGACCGCGGGCTTGGGCTGCTTCTCGTTCTCTCCTCGCCGTGATTGTCGACACATACAAGACTTGTCGACTCGATCTCGGAGGGACAACGCCTTCTCTTGCTTGGTCCACGTCTCGTCTCCCTCTCCGTCACCTCACCTCACCGCCCTGCTTCCTCATCAACGTCGACGCCGATATCGTCTCCCGATTCTTGTTTCTTGCGCGGTTCCGACTCCGGCTCCGACTCACTCATCTTAACTAGATCGATGCTCAGTCCCGGTTTCTCGTTTCGTCTCGTCTCGTCTCGCACGTACGCTCGCATATAACATTCACATCCACCTCATCCATCATATCCTTACGTATACATCCGCATATACAGACGATTTGTCTTGGTACACACGTTCACTGCCCTACGTTCATTGTCTCGTCTCGATTTTTTGTTCTCGTTTCCTTTTTTCTGATCCTTGTGATTCGTTTCTTTACTAAAACCCGGTCCCACACCGATTGTCTTTCTCCTCTTCTCCATTTCCGTTCCCCGTTTCTTTCCTTCTGTGACTCGATTGTGGTCCCCCCGCCCTCGTTCCCTTTCCCTTTTGACTTGTTAGCTCTAGAATGTTGGTTCATTATTCCGAAAAAACGAGATGTCGAAGACGAAGAGAAGTTTGGTAGTTTTTACTTTGTTTCGTAGAATTGAAAGTGAATTGAAGCGAAATGCAAATTTTGTTGTTTATTTTATTTGCGAGTGGGAGTGAAGCTGAGGTTGAAGACGACAAGCTCAGAATATGGGTCGTATGCGCGTCGCCGCTGTCGCATATGGGCGGCTTGAGTCCAACGGTGTTGGTCGGGATTCGGGAACGTCGCGTTTGATGTCATCGTGGACAAAGACTTTGAACAGTCGAACTGGACAAGCTGCTTTGTATTCATGACACTACTAGGTGACCGTCTTCGTAGTGCCATAAGAAGCAACGTCAAGTACTGCCAATGGGTTACGGAGGGTCCCCCCGCACCCTCTGACAGGATCTCGACTTGATGAGACTTCAGGAAGAGTACTCGAGCTGGCTTCAAGTTTAGTGTATAAAGTCGAAGATATCACTGGCACTCTCTATGCCGGGGTTCGACAAGTGCGCACTGCGCGTACATATGCTTCAGGCTTCAGGCCTCAGGTATAGTGTGGAAACGGGAAGTTCAAGCTCATCTCAGCATGCGTCGAACAAGACTCCGCGTTTACGATAGAAGGAGGCTTCGGCCAAAGGGAGAAGCGCAGCTTTTCCCTCATCAGTCAGGCGACGAAACGTTAGGGACCCTATCTCTGTCTGAATTGTCTCTCGGTTCGTATAAACCTATTCTTCATCCTACTGAGTACCTTATCTCTAGCCCGGGCTTCTGAAGTCTTTTCAAATTTCAGATTGACAGCGATGCCAGGTGAGTATTCAGTTCGCTCTAGAACAGTGGGATTCAGCCTGATGCTTACGGAAGTATATTTGCAAGCAGGACATGGTCGTAATCACTCCATGGATGCCAGGAAGTTTGAGGTGGGAACTCGAGTCAATGTGCTAATTTTATATCTTTCTCTCTTTGAGGTGGTGGCCCAGATAGCGAAGGATTCTCCCCAAGGCTTATCCCTGTAAGGTCTACACCATGCCTGCCTGGTCCAAAGAGACTCTGGAGTCGCTCTTGCCTCAGCTGGACGACATTCGGAGTCGTGATGCTGATGTCATTGAGAACTGGTCACAGAGACTGAACGATGGGTCGTCTGTCGTGAGCGTACGCGACGTCAAGAAGTCAACACCAAAGTGAGCATTGTAGATTCATGTTCAGCAGCGGAATCACTGACATAGTCACGGTGCTATAGCCACAAACTACTACGTCCCAGGGTGAGTAGGCTCGACCTCAGCGTGCTCTTCATACTTAGTTTCAGCCTGCCATAGAACCACGGATACGAGCGCCACGTTCTTCCAGTCTCAGAGAGCGAAATCAAGGAGCAGAAGAACGTTCACCAACTGGGTAAACAGGCTAGTAGTCAGGAGAACAACCATGTCAATGGAACGAACGGAATACTGAACGATTCATTGGATGCGTTATCTGAAGACCAAAGGTCGTTCCTTGAAAAATTCACTGCCGAGATGAAGACGATGGAGTCGTTCATGAATAACTTAGGCGAACCGAAAGGAGACCTTAAACTACTCGACGGCGACGCCCATGAGCAGCTAGAGAGTCTTCTCAGTGTTGATGATCAGTCCGTCGTATTTCTCCTTACCACGACCCAATATCGTTTAACCGAATCCATAGAGACACTCTCGACTCATGGATCCCTCGTTCACCTCGCCTTCTTCGTCTCACAGGAAAACACCCATTCAACGCGGAGCCGAACTTGACGGAACTATTTGAGGCCGGGATGATCACCCCTACAAAGTAATGTAGTCGTTTTAACTCGTTATGAGTAAAATGTGATATTGACGATGCTATTCCTTCAGGCTTCATTTTGTCCGGAATCATGCTGCTGTACCTCAATTGGCATGGGAGACGCACAAGCTCGCCGTATTTGCTACTCCACTTGAGCTACTTGCTCAGCCAAGGGAGTGGATGATGGACGAGCTTGCCTCAGGCACATTCAAGATCATTGAGATACCAGTCACGATGGGCTGCGATGGAAGTGAGCTCGGTTTGACTGAACATTACTTATGAATGCGTCGCTGAGTGACTATTATAGATCGAAGGAAGGAGGTGAACATGGTCAAAAAGACTTCGGCATTCCATTGGACCAGCTCTGGCGTGTCGACAAGCATATGGCGGGGTGTCCTTGTCCGCGAGATCCTGTTGGCATGCGGTTTGCAGGACCAACCTGATATTGAGCGATGGTGTGTATGGTTTAGAAGTTTGATGTCCCTTGAATTAAACATCATGACCGTAGGCATCTAAACTTTGAGGGTGCAGATGAGCTCCCAGAGGGCAAGTATGCGACGTCCATTCCGCTGGTACATGCGATGAACCCTATGAACGACGTGATGCTGGCCTTTGGGATGAATGGACGTGTACTTCATCCTGATCATGGCTATGTGGGTTTCTATCCTGCGTACTCTTGACCTATGGGCCACTTACTCAGTGCATATAGCCACTGCGAGCAATTATCCCAGGACATGTCGGGGGTCGACAGGTCAAATGGCTGAACAAGGTAAGCATTGGATTCTTACATCAGTGGATTGAAGAATCCAATTTGAAAGTCCAGATGTGGATCAGCAAGGAGCCCAATCGCTCGTACTATCGTAAGTGTCACCATGAAACTGTCGTCCACCAGGAGAACTTGACTATATGCAGACATATGGGACAACAAGATCATCCCATCCTTCATTGACTCCAAAGATCACCCTCTAGCCAGCGCACTGTTCCACCACGAGAGCACCGCGGCCAACGAGCACTGTTTACAATGTATCATTGTCAAGCCATCTCATAATGAGCGCATACAGCTCAATGAGAACGGACATGCTGAAGGTAATTACACCGTTGAAGGCTTTGCTTTCAATGGAGGAGGCGATCGCGTGGAGCGTGTTGAGCTCAGCCTCGATGGAGGCAAAACGTGGAAGTATTGCTTCCGACGGTTTGTCGACTCTCCTCTGAGGTGAGAGTTGTCAATTTGTTCTATCGGATCTCAGACTCATGCTTTATTGAAATCACAGACATTGTCAGAAGTATTGGGCGTGGATCTTCTGGTACGCTTCAGCCTGTATTATGCCTCATTTTCGATTACTGATTCTCACTCCAGGTCTTGTGAAGTGAAGTTGCAGGACCTCATTAGCGCGGATGAGATTACTGTGCGTGCACACGATGGTAGGAAGAATTTCCAGCCGGAGCATATAACCTGGTATGTTCTTAATCATTGGACATTTTGTATACCGTACTGATGTCCACCATGCAGGAATGTACTGGTACGGGTCTTCACCGCGTCAAAAGGTCGAATCATGAGCTTATAATTCCGGACGCATGACTGTCAGGGTATGCTCAAGTAAGTTCTCCTTGGACACCAGTAGTAAGTGCACCCACTAAATTCCGCATTCATAGCAATGCTTGGTATCGTGTACGTCCAAAGATCACCCAGGATCCACGAGGTTCCCTTCAGTTTGTACAATTCCAGCACCCGGTTGCGCCTGGTAACGAGGTGGGCGGGTGGATGGAACCTCCAGAAGCACAAGTCAACGCGGGTACCGAAGCAGTATCGAGCAGCATTAAGTCCATTTCCCTGGACGAGGTGGCAAAGCATAATACCAAGGTTCGCCTTGCTCATAACCCTTGCAAAGTTACTGGAGAGATAATGGGAAACCCCAAGGATGATGCGTGGATCATATTGGATAACAAAGTATACGATGTTACGTCTGTGCTTGATTGGCATCCAGGTGGCGAAACCTCCATCCTAACGTATGCAGGGAAGGCCTCAATTGATGCTACGAATGAGGTGCGTTGTCTGTATGGACATGGTCCTTCATATGTCAACAACCTTTCTGCGCAACAGTACAAGAGTATCCATAGCCTTTGTGAGTAGCAGCAGATCCATAAATTCTGGTTTCAAATTATAATGGCTTAGCGTAGATGCCAACAGCAGACGAGACGAAAGCTTAGTGGGCGCCCTCAACAAGGACGGGATCCGCGTAATGGAGAAGGAAGCCATTCGAGCGCGAAAGGAGCTTGCGAAAATAAAGGCTGAACGCAAGGGGCTGTCACTACAGCCAGATCTGTTCACGCCTGCGAAACTCGTCAAGAGGAAGGAAGTATCTGGTGACACCAGGTACGTTTGAAAGACGCTTTGCGAGAGCTTAGGGCTCAATCTCAGTGATGGTACGTAGGCTGTACACGTTTGAACTACCACGCAAGGAAGATGGAAGTCATGGCATCTTGGGGCTTCCTGTTGGCAAGCACATTCAGGTCTCCGTCCATTTCAGAGACCAAGCAGTAGTGCGAAGTTACACTCCAGTGCGCCCTGTGCTGCCCGATGAAGAAGACGGGACGTTCGAACTTCTGGTCAAGACGTACATGCCCTCTGACACTGGGCCGTTCCCTCCAGGCGGTACCATGTCCAATTACCTGGATTGCATGGAAATCGGTGCGTTCATGGTGATCAGGGAGCACGTGAGTTGAATGTCTTCAACATGTTAACTACAGGTGAGGAGATCGATATCCGCGGTCCCTCTGGTGGTATCAACTACAAAGGTGACGGAGTATTCAATATTGCGGGGAGAATACGACGGTTTCACTCGGTACGAAGAGTCTTTTCCATCGTGTGTCCATGGTATTGACAACACGCGCATAGATTAATCTAGTTGCTGGTGGAAGTGGTCTTACTCCTCATTGGCAACTGATACGTGCTATTCTATCCGACCCCACGGACAAAACTGCCATCTCGCTCATTGACAGGCACGTTTTAATTCGCATCTATAGGTAGGGATTGGATCGCTGACTGTCGCCTGAATTCATGCAGCAACAAGACATTTGATGATATCCTTTTCTACCAAGAGCTACATGAATATGCGAAGGAGGAAGCCAGTCGCTTCAAGATCTGGCATCTTCTCGACCAACCTCCTCAAGACCTAGAGCTTGAAGTAAGTACGAAGGGTTGCTGTGCGACGTTTCACTGACAACCGTTTGTACTAGTGTACCATTGGTCGGTTGAATCATGCAATCATGTATGTTTTCCGCTTAAATGATGTTATCGATCCCCTGAAGCAGGTATACTTGCTTGCTAGGGCAGAGCATTTCTATCAAGCAGCCGAAGGAGTGGCAACCTTCCTTTGCGGCCCGCAGGGGTTGCTAGAGAGATCCGCGCTGCCAGGTTTGAAGGAGTTAGGCTTCAAGGATGGTGAAACTATATTCCGCTTCTGAGAACGGTCTCCGAGAGACGGCCGAATTAGATACTTACTGCATCCAAATTCATGCAATTATACTCAATTTGTAGCATCTACAGCGGGCTTTTAGAGTTAGGTATTTGTTACTTGCATCTCGCTAGCAATATTCCCGTTAAGAATCAAGGTGGTCGTTATAGGAGAATTTCATTCAATGACGATTATGGAGCCAAATATCCCTTCCCAGTGCGATGGTAGTACACTCGGGGCCGCAGCACTGCTTAGTCTGCTTTCGCACCCCGAATGACTTCAGCTGCTTTCTCGCCGATCCTAGCAGAAAACATTACTCAATTTCCTGTGAACGTTTTAAAAGTTGTAAGAACGCACCCGTATAGCGTGGCCGTAGGATGAGTACCCAATTGCTACAAAGGGTCGGAGAATGTTACCATGAAGTACAGGAATAGAATGTACTGAGGTACGCACGAAAGGAAATATGCTAGCGTCCACGACGCGAACATTTGCGGTCCCATACACTAAGAAGTTGGGATCAACTACGCCTCCTTGCTCACGAGGGAGCATCGCCGCAGACCCTGCACAGGACAATATGATGAGTTCCACCATCATGTGCGTCCAGCCATCCCAAATGAGTCCACGTACCGACAAAGTGCGAATCCGAAGATGCATTTTCTGCCAAATACGCTACTATCTCGTCGTCAGTCGCGTTGAGTGAGAGGTTACTGACGATTCCAAGGGTAAAAGAACGTAAGGGTTCTGTCTGGGAAACTTCAAGAACATGTCGTATTCCCCGGATGAATATCTGTCGGTCTGTTCAACACAGTAGGTGAGAATAGAGAGCGTAATTGAAAAGATGTAGTCGATTTACCGACGTCGCCTGGAGACTCAAAGTATCTCGGGTCTATGATAGGAGGAGCCAATGGGTCGCTAGAGGCGAGATGTACCTTAGGGTAGCGTTAGGGACTTGTGACGATTGTGTATGAACACGAAAATTTCTCACAGAGCCCCGAGCAAAAGAATGCATTATGGCCGGAGCAAAAGTATAGAATCGCGCACTAGTATCATTGCCCCCATTACTGCCGACTGCGATCAGTCCCAATCAGCCACACTGGTACTGGTACACCCAAGTGGAAGCAAATGTTACTTGCCAGTTGCGTAAACAATCTCCAATTGCGGGACATTATCGTTATCCAGGAACTCCCTTTGTGCTTTGATAGCATCCGTCGTTGTCCCACCCTGTTGTAAAGCATCATCCAATGCTTTCTTGATCGTGTCCTGCTCCGCGGCAGGAATGAACTTGCTAGGTGGTAAGAATGCCGTCATACTATTGACCCCACTCAGAAGACCTGTTCTGTTCTGAACATATTCTTGCATCAATAGGGGAAGGAGCGCTGGATCCGTTGCTTCGCCATAAGTGATGAGATTGGGAAGAGTTTGGAAGACCACTGGAGCCAAAACATGGTCCTACGATGCGTTTGTTATATCCACATCAGGAGGAGGAATATAATGTAACTACCTGAAGATTCTCTCCTACACCCGGTAAATCGATGATGGGTTCAATCCCGAGACGCTTCAGGAAATCTGCATTGCCAATACCTGTGTATCGAAGTCGCGTCAGTATGGTGTCAAGCAATGCTTTGGTTTTACGTATACACGGACCAGATAGTTCCAATACCTGAGGGGACTTCAGCGAACCTTTAAATGTAATATGACATGAACGCTGCGTCACGATGCTTCAGTGTCATGCGAGGCACGTACCCGCTGAAACGATCACTTCACGAGATGCTGAGACGGTGTAGGTCTTATTGTCTTTGGAAACAAACTGCACTCCAGTAGCACGAATGTTGTCTGCGCTACCAGTCGTGTTTTCAAAATGGATTTTGGAACCCTGGGCCTCAGTCAAAACCACGAAATTCGAGCGGGAAGCAAAAGGCTCATAGTAACCCTACTTGACGTTCAGCGATTTATCCACTGATGAAAACGTGCAAACACCTACATTCGCAGCGTAACTGCGTGATCTGTTCTTTGCATCCACCTCCACTGTAGCTGCAAATGAACCTATGGGATTGCCGTCGAGCTAAGCCCTGGTTAGTACTTCTGACCCAGATTGTCGTAAATCCAACCTACCGGGGAGAAGTTTCGCTTCAGACCACTGAGATTCTCCAGTGCATCCAGATACTGAGTGATGACATCAGTGAAGTTCGCATTGCCAGTGGTGTGAATCCTGCCATCTCTGCCATGATCAGGAGCATGATTGTCATTAGCATACGGTTTAACTGTCTGAGGTTCGGGGGGAGTCCATCGCTCGGCTCGCTTCATGAATGGCTGAAGCTCGTCGAAGCTCCACCCTGGGTTTCCGACAGTCCTCCAAGCTATGTACATATTTCAATATGAATCGGGCCTAGTACAATCGGTATCATTGTAAACTCACCATCGTATTCTACACTTGAAGCTCTGGCGGAGAAGGTTGATTATGCTTACATTTACCGACAGATAACTATAAGTAGCACTTACTTCGTATATTGCATCGTATTAATCGCAGAAGTCCCTCCAAGTACTTTTCCGCGAAACGGTACCAAGGTACGATTAGCGAGCTGCGTTTGAGGAAGGGTGGTTAATAACCAATCGTACGCGGGATCTATATGTTTGATGAGTCTCCTTGGTTATACTATTCTGCATGAGTTACATACCTCCGAGCCCGTTGAAAGCAAACGCTGCATAGAGAAGTTTGTACAGTCAGATGAGAATTTGGAACCAACTATTCAGAGATGGTATGACCTGGTATCAGGATATTGTTGTCCTCCTTGTGCGCACCCGCTTCGATGACACCAACGATCACATTGGGGTCATCGGATAGCCTAAATATGCACGTCGGGTCTCTGCAAGACTCTGCACAGCAAACAAACATACCGAGATGCGACAGCCAGTCCAGTGGTCCCGCCTCCGACAACGACGTAGTCGAACGAAGTATGTGCGAACGTGTCAGCATCAACCTCTTTCCCCCTTACAGTAGAGATGCTACAGTAAAGGAGTGCGTATAGCAGACCTCTCATAGTGTGCATATGTAGCTGTCAAACGTGGAGAGGAGACCAAGTAAGATGGAAAGTCCGCTTTGAAGCCTGAGATACGCTTCGATTGACCCTCGCCTTTTATTTTGCATAGCAGCCCATGCCAGTGCCGCGCATCTGACAAAGTCGCTCCGCTTGCCATCGGCATCATTAATACTGTCCCGCCGCACGGTGTTCCCGGCCTCGGGATGAGGGCGCGAATGTCATGAGGAACGTACCAGACGCGAATGGATGACTGCATTTGTCAATGATCATGGGACGCACCGTTCCTGAACGCGAAGTAGTTCCAGGTAAGTATTGGGATTTTCATCAGGAACTCGCAAACCTAGCATTTCAAGTGACACACATGCGACAGGCCGTGCGGCGAAGCGTGAGATCTGTAGAGGGCTTCAAGACCGTGTCCTATGGAGGGCAATCATCTCTGCAAATATCTCGTAACATCTTTCGAAGTACTAGTGCTTAGTAACCAAGGTCCTATCAAAGAAGGAAGAGAAAAGTCAGTGTAGAAAACAGGCCACGAAACAGTGCTGTAAGTATGGACGTACGTGACGCTTGCAGCTTGAAGCTGACTTAGCTGAGAGAGACTCTGAGAGAGTCAGACTCGTCGCGGACGGTAAAGCGCGTCAAAGGTCACGTGTGTTCGCGTCTCGACGCGGCGTTCTCAAGGCGTTCTCCTGGTCGGAAGACCGGCCGCGAGTCCGACTCGGACGGAGAACTTAGAACACGGGAGGCTAGCTGCACTACATATCCAAGCGGTTCGTTTCTTATGATCATTGTCATGTATTGTGTATCTGTTGAACATGCTCTAGTATGCTAGGCCCATGCGGTCGTGACTATACCGTCTTCTGTGGGCCCGAGCACTGGCAACTCAGATCGCTCCCGAACGCCTATACGCACGATTTGTCAATTTCCTCAGACTATTTCTCCGGCAATCCTCGTGCAGATCTTTGAATGGACTATTCCTTCCTACCCGGACTTTGGAACAAGCATTTAATTCTTTGAGCCACGTCCTTACGCATGGATAAAACCTTGCCTGGAGGTGTGCAATTTGGGGCGTAATACACTCCTGGCCTGCTCTTCTTTGTTCTGAACTATCATCTGGGGACGGCACCGCGGAAAGGTAATTCCAAACCTATTGGAACTGTCCGCAAGAGCCAATGTTCCGCTGAAGGTGTATGCCATTGCACATTCCAACAAGGGAACACGGGAACTTGAATATGAGAACGAGAGTGGGGACGACGAAGCATGGAGATGAGTTCAATTCGGAGGAGGAACTTGAAGACGAGGAGGCAGACGTGAGCTTCCGGGCCGGTACCGAATCAGAGTCGGAGTCCGAGGCAGATGAATATTTCGTACTCGAGAAGCACATGGAGGTCCCCGTGAACTTGGAGGCACTCTGTGTAGGCTTGTTCGCAAGCGACTACGAGTTCACAGGCGAGAGGACCTTGGAAGACGAACCAACTCACCTTCCCCGTCCACATTGTCTTGTAGACTTTGGGCTTGGGGTCCGCTTCCGGCTCGGGTGAACTTTCCCAACCAGGTCTAAGTATGATTGATACCATTCGCTCCCAGACTTCCTCGAAATCGGACTTGATCGTTTCCGCTTTCGCCTTCTCGGCGGAATCCATATTCTTTCCCTTGTTTGTCAGAACGTCGAGCAGAGTCCAAGGATAAGTGAATGGCTTGCAAGGACGGCAAGCTGCTGCACGAAATCTATGGAAACACCTGCTGTCAGCGGGGGTAGGAGTAATTGTCTCCTTGACTGTGCCATGCTTCACTTGTCTTTGGCCGGGGGTGAACCTCCCGACAAATTGGAAGAGCACTCCCTCTCACCTAAAGTAAGTCCTGGCAACGCCTTGAGTTCAGCTTTCCATCCCTCCACTGCTTCATCGCGGACGGAAAGCTGGATGTCCTCGTTTGGACCGAGGAAGGGATGGTACATAGAGAAGGTGCGTATGTTCGTCATTGGCACGAGATCCCGACGGGACTCGATATGCGATCGAGTTGCCAGCTTGTTCTCTTGATTGAATTCCTAATCCCACCATTGGAATGCGTGAAGGGGCCGCGGAAGAACGTCGATCTAGCCCTCTTGTTCTTATATATCTCTCTTATTTCGTTTGTTTCGGTAATATTCCAGTATCAGGAGAGGTCGGCGGGGAAAGCAGATCTCCATGAACACCTGCTTTTGTAGACATCCACGGATAACAGGAACGTTGTCGTCGCCCGTTCCCGCTACATTCGTTAATTTGCTAGTATCGGCTACGGTACGTAGACGACCGGTGCCGACTCGACTCATCGCTTCGAGTTCCCTGAACTCAAGCTAACTTTGAAAGGTAGCCCGCGATCGCTCGACTTGCTTGTGAATACAACCCGCATGGATCATGGCAAAAGCGGCACTGCTGGGCCACATTGTCGATCAAGTGGGAAGGGGAAGTTACGCACCAAGTAAATGGTCTGGAAGACGTAGATGCGTTGAGTAGGGCAATACAGTCGGAAGAATTCTTCACGGGGCCATGGTGAAGCAATCCGCGTATGATGGCGGCATGGTATTGCGATGAAGATTGATGTTTAGACGTTGAAACTTCGAGGTGACGAACTCACTTGCTATCGCTTTGCGTAGTAATGTTCGGCATTGCAACCAATGATGTACAATCCTTAGGATACGAGTAAGAAATCGAGATAGAATACACGGTGGATGCGATAGAGAACAAAACAAGACGAAAGAATAACCCAGTGAGAACCCCCAATTACTTGGCACCTGCGCTCGAGAACTAAAGCAGTTCATCAGAATGATGTCGATGATCACTACAAACAA
Organism: Panus rudis PR-1116 ss-1; assembly: GCA_022160315.1. Classification (NCBI taxonomy): domain Eukaryota; kingdom Fungi; phylum Basidiomycota; class Agaricomycetes; order Polyporales; family Panaceae; genus Panus; species Panus rudis. Next base: position 67,683 of record MU275273.1, read on the forward strand.
AAACATACCTTTGTCACCGACTTGGTACCCTCAGAAATAGCGTGCTTGGCGAGTTCGCCAGGTAGGATAAGTCGGACAGCAGTTTGTATCTCACGAGACGAGATTGTCGACTTCTTGGAGTACGATGCGAGCTCTGGGGGAATATCACAGTAAGATACCGTTCGATTGAGTGTCCAACGCCAATGGTACTCACTGGATGCCTCGGTGGCGATCCGCTCGAAGATGTCATTCACAAAAGAGTTAAGAATGGCCATAGCCTTGTTTGAGATACCCGTATCAGGGTGGACCTGCTTGAGGACTAGCAAAGTGTATCAGTACCATGTTCACACAAAAGGCGATACGCCGAATGTGAGCTCACCCTTGTAGATGTAAGAAGAGTAGGTTTCCTTCCTGCCCTTTCGCCTCTTCTTCTTGGTTTCATCACCAGATGCTGCAGGCTTGGAAGTCTTCTTCGCCGCCTTTGAGCTATCAGAGGTAGTCTTGGCGGGTGCCTTTGAGGCGGTAGAAGCGGGTGCTTTGCCAGCAGTCGATGCAGGTTTGGGTGCCATCGTATATACAGAAGGTTTGAAGGTGATAAGTTAGTTCAAATGGAAGAGGGCGGAAGATGGGCGAGGTGGTTGAGGTTCAAGAGAAGGGAACGATGTGCGACAGAGATCCACGCCTTATATAGTGACGCGTGACATTGGCTCTGTTGACCAATAAGCGTGACACGTCACGGACGCGTCGCGTTTGTTGATTCCAATTCCCTTTCCCACGGTCACGTTTTTCGTGCGTTGAAGCTTCAGCGGGCTCGCCCTTTCGCGTCCGTATAAATACCGGACCACCACAATGTTTGCGACCACTCCCTCCTTGCCCGTCTACTCCCACTTTGCCTTTGCGCCTAACCCATAACCACCGTCACCAACCTCCCTTCGACTTAATCAACGAAATGTCTGGCAAGGGCAGCGGCAAATCTAAGTCTGGCAAGGCCTCTGGCGAAGCGACCAAGTCCCAATCTCGTTCGGCAAAGGCTGGCTTGCAATTCCCTGTCGGTCGTGTACACCGTCTCTTGAAGCGTGGCAACTACGCACAACGTGTAGGAGCTGGTGCACCAGGTAAGTCTTCGATCATAGGCAAAGCAGAGCGCCACTTCTCACTACGACTGTGAAATCCAGTATATCTCGCTGCCGTTCTCGAATATCTTGCAGCTGAGATCCTCGAGCTTGCCGGCAACGCAGCTCGTGATAACAAGAAGCAACGTATTGTTCCTCGCCACTTGCAACTCGCCATCCGGAACGATGAAGAGTGCGTTCTTTACCCTCGCCATTCGTCTTACAGACTCACTCATTCATCTTGCAGATTGAATAAACTCCTTGGTGATGTTGTTATCTCGCAAGGTGGTGTTGTGCCTTTCATCAACCCTGAAGTACGCCCTAGACTTTCTATGCTGGTTTCGTTGGACTTACCCTTTGCGTCTAGCTCCTGCCAAGCAAGACACAGAAAGGCAAGAAGGGCGATAGCCAAGAGGTGTAAACCTCTTTCCATAGATCCTATCTTTGTGGCTATCTTATTGGTGTATGTAGTTCTGTATCAGTATTGTATCTCTAGTTCATCGCTCTATCATTTCTATTTCTTGACCACCTGCACATGCCAACTCTGAAGACTCCTCGAGAAGTTTGACTCGTCCATTATTGAGCGTAGCGCTACAAACTGCACTATCCAAGCACGAAACTCTGGCATCAACATCTGTGCTACAATTCAATTGAATTCACCTCTGTAAGACTATCTCTGCAATAAGAGCGGCGTCTCCCAATAGGGTGGTATGAAAAACTGCTCTGGTTGTACCGACTTCTTCAACTCGGTCACGTCTTTCCTTCCATCTACCTGATGAGTGACGACTCCTGCACAAACGACAGAAATCGTAGTCCAGCAATACCGCGTAGGTGAATGTCCATATGGTTTACACCCGCAAGCTACCCGAGCGATGGCTGGAATGCCGTTCAGGCAGACAGGGAACTCGGAGACTTAGGACGAGTAGATACTGGGGTCCACAATCGTCTCCGAGTCAGTATCGGTGTCAGACAGCATGAAGGCCTTTTTTCATCTGCCAACTGCTAGCGAGAAGAGAGCGTTGAGAATTGAGTCGTAGTATACCCCGCACTACTAGTGAACGCAAGCTGCGTAAGGAGATCCTTCACCGATGATATGCTTTGAGCAGCAAGCGAGAAGATCTTGAGAGGGTTTTGAGTTGAAGTTTGCCTGCAACGGTTGCTAGTACTTGTAAACTAGTAGGCTTCAGTGAGTCAAGTCGTGACTAGTATGTACTAGTGCAGCAGGCTCGACTCGAAAGGGACACAGTACTTACCTCGGAAGATCGCCCTTGTGTCTAGGTGCATACAAATGGGGCGTTACTGTCAAGCGCAGGACATAGTACATACACGGCGAAAGTGTAAAAGATTCCGACTTTTTTTCTGACAGCGCGACGGTTGATGTCTCGTACGCAATGACGTCATACATCGCATCTGATCCCTTCTCAAGCTTTTCCGACAAATATCCGTTTTTAACTTGAATATTAAGGTCAGCACATATAATATAAACAACAGGTCGTTCGTGCCTTCACATGCACACATTGTGGACATTAACATTCAACGTCCCTTTCTCAGATATGTACTTACTTGAAGGGGAGGCCACGCGGTATCAATGATCGGCCGCAGGAGACTCAACGTCCCTTGGTGCACCGTGCAGGAAACCATGCTTTATCGAGCCTTCGATTTGGGCGGCATTCACGCTATTGCTTCACCGGCAAGTACGTATACCTTGTGGCACAGACACCCTGGGATTGTCGTTCGGGTGTGCAAACCTTACAAGGGCTTCAAGGAGGTATCGTACCATAGAAGGTCCGCATGTATAACCTTCAGATCTGACAAAGCGGAAACAATGGCAGCCAGTGGCAGATAATACAGTTATGTTGCACGCACTACATGCATCAAGATTGATATGTTCCCCCGGGACCGTCGTACGCGAGTCGCTATCCTGTCGGTATGGAGGAGCTTACAAATCGACTCGCTGACGCACTACTTCTAGTATTCACCGCCGGCCGCTGCAGCTTTTCTGCTAGGCCTCTCATTGGGCGTCGAGTTCTGTACGCTCTGATAATCTGAGTAAGCCTGCTAGAGAACGCCCAGGTCTTAATCTTGGCATTGTTGATCAATACGAACTTCGGCCTTTGTGTGGCAATCAACATGGGTACAAACGCTGGGCGTACATGTGCGTCTACCAACGCAGATCCACCTCGAGTCCGCGTCCATTGCTTCCTATTTCGAAACAAATTCAGGAAAGGAAGGATACGAGCAGTGATCTTGCTTACCGAGACCAGTGTCTTTAATCCCCGGACGCGATGGTGGGTGCAGGCGAAGGGTATATATCCCGACAGAGAGGGTCGCCGGATGTCGTCCAGACAATCTCATCCATTCTTTTTCCATTCACCAGAGACACTCCCCTAGATGGTCCCCAACGGCTCTTCCACGCCTCATTCGGCCACCCCTTCTTTGTGCGACACCAAGCTCTCGTCGAAGACTAAGGTCGACGTTGAAGCCTCATTACCGGTGCCAGAGAAAGCAATTTCGTCGTCCGTCGAACCAAACTTTTCGTCGCCAACGGGATGGCGAAAAGTCGCTATCATATCAGTGCTTTGCTCAGCACAGTTCTTTGATATCTTCAATGCATGTGCGTCAATAACTGCTCTACCTTCAGTATGCACATCTCTTTGAACTCTTCGATATCAAGGGTTGTTGATCATACCTATATAGATTGGCGAGCACCTTGGCTTCACGTCAGGCGTGCTACAATGGGTATTGGCAGCTTACACATTGACATTCGGTGCCCTCCAAGTACCCGCCGGTCGTCTGTCGGATATCTACCATCCCAAACCGGTATTCTGCATTGGCTACTTGGCTCTCGGCATCTTCTCCATTCTCTGTGCTGTCAGCGTGCACCCTATCATGCTCATCGTCTTCCGAGCCATGTCAGGTATCGGCGCTGCCATGACCATCCCGTCGGCCATCGCGATGATTGTGCAGACATTCCGTGATCCCGCCGAACAGTCCTTCGTACTTGGTTTATATGGTGCCGCTGGTGCCGTTGGTAATGCCTCCGGCTTCGTTATCGGTGGAATCGTCTCAGCGAAAGCTTCGTGGCGATGGGTGTTCTACATCATTGCCATTGCCGCTATCCCCTTCTCTATCCTCGCTGCGCTCTTCCTCCCGAGAACTGCGATAGAGGCTCGAGACGCAAAGCGCGAACTTGACCTGCCAGGGATTTCCGTTCTTACCGCCGGATTGATTCTCTTCGTGTACGCCCTCTCCGATAGTAACGACCAAGGATGGGGATCACCTCAAATTATCGTCACCCTTATTCTCTCCGCTGTATTCCTCGCCGCGTTTTTCTTCATTGAGCGGATTGTGAAGGACCCCGCGCTCCCTCCGAAGACATGGCGTCTCAAGAACTTTGCCGCAATGTTCTTCTACTCCTTGAGGTATGCAACTCTCACCGCAATCCATACGGACGGCTACTCACTATATTGCTTAGTCCATACTGGAACTTGTTCGCAATGGAGGTCCAGATGACTTCAGTATTCCAAGACCTATGGATGTGGTCCCCATTCAAGTCGGCACTTCATTTCCTACCACTCGGTAAGTTTCACCCTCATCTACACTCAGGATTCATCCCGTCTCACACTAATCTCAATCTTAGGTATCACCGGTGCGATCGTAACAACGCTTACTGGAGCCTACGGTCATCTCGTCCCTCGCCGAATTGCCCTAGCCGTCGGCCAACTCTTCATGCTCACCGCCAGCGTTCTCTTTGCCCTCGCCTCTACCCCTGATCGTTATTGGTCATACATCGTTCCGGGTATGATCCTTAACATGATAGGATTGGGAGTATCCTACACCGGTGCCATTAGCACAACGATGGCTGGTGCACCCAAGGGTGAAGAAGGTGTTGTCAGCGCAGTGCTCTACACCATCTTCCAGGTCGGTTCAACTCTTGGCATCGCCGTTGCCGGTGCGATATCACTTGGTGTCAACGAGAAGCTGCCCTTGGATCCCATATCTCAACATACAGGATACGCTGCGTCGTTCTGGAGTTTAGTGGGCATGCATGGGCTGATGACTATCATAGCCGTTATCTTCGTAAAAGACTGAGTGCCTAGTTTTTCTCCACTTCGCCATGCATTCCAAAAAAGACATCTGAATATCATAGTATTTCAGTCGCCATCTGAGGGTCAGCTGACTCAAGATCATGCCTCCCATGCACAGAAATATCGTATTGTAGTATGTAATTTAGAACAGATAGTCCATGATTTTGGGAACGTCCAAAGATGTCAAAAACATGATAGTATCAAAGTATCATATCATTTTATCATATCAAAGTAGCAGGCGCCCAACTTCGAAATTCTCG
>MU275273.1:73436-89010 GCA_022160315.1 Panus rudis PR-1116 ss-1
GGGAGTACTCAAGCAGCTTCCGTGTTGTGCTTAACGGCGACGAAGAGCTGAGGGCGCCATAGGCGCCCGTCCTTCGTCGTTCTCGGTGATGACGAGACACTGAGAGGGGGGCGGTCAGCGAGGACAACTCAAACTGTACTCAGAGACCCCCAAAATGGCATGATACTTTGAAAGGTCTCGGCAATGGGAGATTTTTGTAATTTTACAAGTAGGCGCTCAGAAAGTATCATAATGTCAACGAGCGGCTGACACTTTGAGAGCCTGCTACTTCGATATTATCGTAATTTTGCGTGGTTTCGACGTTCTGATGATTTTCAACGAAAATAATTCAAAAATCCATCGAGCCCGCTGCCTCTCGACAAACTTGAACTCTCCATGCGCGATGTGACGCAGGTGAGAGAAAATAATCAGCTATCCCTACAGCTTAAAGCCATCAGGCAGTACGTATACAACCACACCCCTTTGGGGTTTGCCAAGGTGAAAATTTTCAGCGGCGGTCTGGTCTGTTTTCAAGGGTATTTGGCACCAACTTGTTGACGGGGTAATGGCTGAGTCTTTGAGAAAAGTTGGTGATCCCCCGAAAACTCCAAAATGCTCAACGACGCTTTCTGTCGCGTGCAAAGAAGTACTTACGCAACAAGCGGATGGGGGAAAGATGCTAGCCTGAGGTACGATGAAGGACGATCGACTGAGACTTGCAAGTCCTAGTCACGGTCAAGCTTCAACGTTCAACTCCAGGCCTCCAATGTTTCTTACCGATACATACGGAGAACGTTACTCCCAGGGATTACCTTCTGCTTAGAACTGTCTGTAGTCCTTGTGACATTAGTAAATAGCCGAACGGACAAGACTGGGATCTACAACTGCCGTAAGTTTGTACCAGTATCGTCAGTTACACTTGTACGTTGTGGAAATAGCCGCCGACTGCTGGTAAAAGCAAAGTCGACCTAAATCTAAGAAGAAAAGGTAGAAAGGTGAATTCAACGAATCCCCGCGCTAGCGGAAACTCGTGAGGAATTGTGCGACTTGCACAGAGACACGAGAGCAACACGAAAATATACCTATCGCCCAGACGACCCGGGCGATTCAGTAGCGCACGCGCGAACACGAAATCGCGACACAACACAACACTACTTCACGAGGCCTCAACCCAGAGGCAGAGCACACAGACTGACTGAGAGTTCAAGATGAGGGGAGAGGGAAAGATGGGGAGTACATGCGAAGCGGCCTGCCAACTCAGCAGCCGCGCCCAGCCATCACGAAGCGAGAACATGCAGTAGCAGTGTGTATATACCAAAATAGGAAAGTGCGAAGGGTGTTGAGTGCGATATCGGACTCGGAGAGGCCGCGCCCTCGAACTCGGAACGCGACACTGCAGGCAATGGCTCGGAGGTCATTCACGCGCCGAGGGCCTCAACTCTATTTACTTGACGCGTCGTGCCGCCCTCACGAGCGGAGGAGTACCCTTGGGGAAGACTTTCCTACTTCCTGCTTGCGCGAGTTCGTCGTCGTCGGGTTTGACCAGGGGAGTGAGAGGAAAGGTGAAATAATGAGTCGAAAATAAGAAAAAAAAGGAGTTTGAATTCAACTTGTGAGCCCGTGCCTCAACCATCCAACGCGCCCGATCCTTCAACGTCGGAATGAGTCGTCGAGAGGTCTTGAGGTACGATTCGGAAGTATTTGCTACACGAGTGAAGCGGCGAACCCCGTACGAGGGGCGGCGTCGAGTACCTAAAGTGAAAACCTAAAAAGTTAGTATCCCACGAGTAGGCCTTGCGACACTACCACAACGTATTGACCTCCGCGGATCCGTAAGGCGTCTATGGATTGATCCGCACACTCTCCACACAGGCTCGTCCACAAACTCCACGCGGCCCCTGTTGTCTACTCGTAGTCTCCTCCACAGACCTTACACTCACAAGTTCGTGTGTCTACTCGTACTTACTTCTTGTGATTGAACTCACCGTTTCACGTCTACCTCCACAGGTTCAACGAATGCGATATTTTACTCTGAAGCTTGCATACGAAAAAAACCCTCTTCTTGCATTACAAAACGACATCTGTATTGTTAGTGCGTAGACTCTGGTGATGATATACTCTTCTGATACTTTCGTTACGATTTCATGATTTCACGCAGAGAGTTGAGTTACTGTCTGTTACTGTACTGTAGAATATACAATATAGTTAATAGTCCACGATCTTCGATGCGGATAATATATAGACCATACCATATCTACTTGAATGCGCCAATCCAACGACATATCTATGTTCGATACACTAATACAAACAACCCACCGACACATACAATTTGCAAATGTTCGCAGAACATCGCGAAACCAACTACGTCAGTTCACAATGCCGAGGACACGAACGAAAGGGAACTAAAGCACACATAGTACAGTATGTACACTAGACAAAGGGGGGAACATAAACCAACTTGTGATCTCAGGTACGTTGTAACCAACCAACGTCCAAGCCTGTCATGGTTCGCATACTCTCGGGATAGGCTGTCGTACTTTCCTTCAGCAGGCCCGCCAGCCGTCGGCATATATCTATGGGGTAATACAAGTGCTCCGCTTGCGGGAATCCGGGATATCGGTTGATTATACTATGCAAACCACACGACATTAGTCACAGCGCTCTTAGGAATCAGGGCAATTGCGGGAGAACCAGCACTTACGTCTGGACTTCAGAAGGCGGGCTAGGAACCAACAGCTTGTATAACACCTTGGCTGCACGGATCGATCCGTCCTTGGGTATGAAGTACCTTGAGGGTGTCGCGTAGGATAACCGCATGTTAGGTTTGAACAACCATAGCAAGATCCGGGGTCGGTCCTCCTCTTCGTCGACGATGACGAACCGGTACGTCGCGTGCGCTTGGACAAATTCAGTCATGTCTTCGACTATGAATGCAGACAGCGGGATCTTGAGGGGTCTGTGTGGAGATGACATGTGAGTAAGGCAGTGAGCGTGCAAAGGGCAGGAGGAACGGCTTACTCGGATGATGGGCTGATGGGTCGGAAAGCGTATTTGGCGAAGCGGTAGACGAGGACAGGTGCGCCGTCAGAGGGTGTATGGGTCTGACACCGTCCAACGAGAGCACCGCATATACACCGCACGCCGTGCCAATCGTCATGTCGCTATGAAGTAAACCAACGTCAGCTCGTAATTCACGAAAAGGCATGTATATTATCCGCAAAGGAAAAATACGAGAAATGGCAATGTATCCACACAGGTAGCCCCCGCGGCATAAACCTTGGCAACACGAGAGTTGTTAAGCACGGAAAAGAACAGTCAATCTTGGACGATTGGTATCAGTCAAAGGTTTGAAACCTGCCTCTGCCCTCCAAACGCCAACACACACCAACACGACAAGCTCAAAACCAACTAGGGGCTTCGAACTCGCCGCATGTAGTCGATGCGGTCGACGCTGGAAGACAGAAGGCCATGGGTAGGAAGTCACCATGTCGACCTTCTTATACGTCCGAACCGAAAAGCGAGCAGCCGAATAGGAAGACAATAAGGAAGGAGATTCACTCACCAAATCACCCTCTCCCTTTACCCTCCCCAAATTCGCGACGACAACCACACTCTCCCTCACAAGTACATAGCTCCCGCCAACAAGCACTTCACCCTCCCCCGGCCAGAACCCCTCCTTACTCCCCTTCTTCACATGCTCGTTCAACTTCAAATCCGCATGACACATCCACGCGTCTACGAGTTCCGCCCAATGGTCTGATGGTAAGTCTCGATATGAGTTTGGATGTGCGGGGAGTTTAGATGTTTGCACGAGAGGGAGGGAACATGATGAACAGATGAGGGATGTTGGAGAGAGGTGGGAGAGGTGGGTTGCGTCGAGAAGAGTTGATGTCGAAGTTAGGTCATTTGCGTCAGGTGGAGGGGTATGAGGAGAAGTTGGAAGTTTTAGCTCAAACTGGTCCCCTTTGATCGCGCGGAGGGCTTCTTTCTTCCCTGTTTGAGCGTACGCTGGTAATTCGAGAGGTAATGAACTTCCCGATGCGCATTCAATGACGAGTTTGTTTCCCGGTCCGATGACCTCTGCGCTCACTTGGTGGTTGGCGGAGGCGGAGGCGGAGGCATCGATACCTTTGATAGTCATGAAGAGAAGAATGTGATGTAGATTCTCGTGGTGTTCTGCTACGAACGTCACTTCCAACTGTTCTTGCTCTACAACAAAAACCGCATATATAAGTACCAACTCAGTTTGACGCGGACTAGAAGTACTTACCAGCAATAGGCTGAATCCTTCCATGACTCGAAACAGGCCTCGATCCCGTGTTCCTTCCACCCCTCGACTTCTTGCCACTAGCCTCGACACCATTAGCACTAGGCGACCCTGACCTAGACCCAGAGCCCGCACTCGCAAGTAACCAAGCAAGGGGAGGGGCACTCAGACTCCTACTCCTACTCACCTTCCCCGCTTTCACAGCTTTCGGGTGAACCAGTCCCGTCGCGCTTGTAGCTGAGGGAGACTCGGTTCCATTGGTCGCGGGGGATTGAGGTGATGAATGCGTAGATTGACCACGCGCATGTCGAGAGACTGCCACCGTCGACGCTGACTTGCGCAAGAAACGTTCGGGAATGGGTTCTCGTACGAACTCGGGGAGACTCAACATTGCCTCGTCTTCTTCGTCCTGATCCATCTGGCGCCGGATCGAGGGTGGGATCGACTCTTTAATGAATTCGGGAAGGGAGAGTAGGGCATGTGGGTCTCGCATTGAGTCGAATGTTTGGTTCTCCGTGAGGGAGCGTGTGAGGTGAGGGGGACGTGCATCTTGTGAACTAAGACGACCTGCGCCGTTATGCTCCATTAGGTGCTCGACAAACTCTTTTCGCTAGCTCATGTGCATGAATATCAATATCCTCGAATGAAGCAATGGAATGTGGACTGGAAACTCACCTGTTCTATATCGCGCAATCGGGCCTGTTCCATCCTCCTCTTCATACTCTCGCTCAACTCCACAGACTGATCGGCCAGCTTCCTCTCCGAAGCCTTGCCAATCAACTCGACCATCCTCTCCAACTCCCTCGCTTCCGTCACCTTCCCCTTCGCCTTCTCTTTACCCTTGTCCTTCCTATCCTTCTCCTTGTCAACATCACCGTTAACAGTCACCTTCCCTTTACCCTTTGCCCTCTCCATCTGCTCCAATTTGGCCTTCTTCAACTCGACGCGCTGGTTATGCAATTGCGGAGCGACCATATACAATCTGTCAATAGCCATCGTGACCGCCTCCAAGTCCATCCGCATCTTCTCACTCAACGTCGATGAGCTCTGTTGCTGCAAGATGGAAGACCTATCCCCAAGATCCTGCGACTCTTTATGTGAATGTGAGGAGGACTTGTCTCCATAGTACTGAGCCGCAGATGACGGGTCGAGAGCTTCGTACTGCGGTAGACCCTCACCCTCCATATCATCATGATGTTGTTCGAAATCTGCAGCGTCGTATTCTGGCGGGAGATGATCAAGTCCAACAGTGTTCAAACTGGCAGCAGAACTGACGAGACCATTCAACGAAGCAGGGCCATCCCGGATTTCCCGGCTGTTGTCCCGACACAGGGAAAGCACGGTTTCTAGGTCTTCGTCAACCCGACTCCATAACAAAGCAGTGTGTACAGTCTTTTCGGGAGACGACTGGGACTTCGCAGTGGTGTAGTTACCCAGTTGACTTTGGGATTGAGATCCTTCGAGCAGCGCGAAACGCTCGAGCTGGAAATCGTCTACTTGCCGTCTCAGCCGTGTTAGGGTATCACTATCAGTGGCTTCGAAGGGAGATGGATCCGCAAAAGGGTTAGAAATTGAGTTCGTGTGAGCGGTGGAACTGGTTGGAGCATAGCTCCAGGACGACACCCGGGGCGAAGTCGCATTTGCACGGGTAGACAGGGAGGAGGGGTATAGCGCACAGAGGGACTGGATCCCTTCGAGTAATGAAACGAGCGAGTGTGCTAGTAGTGCTTTTCGCGCATCTAGCGAAGGAGAGAGTCTGTCCACGCGCGTCTTCAGTTCGCGCAAGAGTTCTGTTTCGCTTGAGGAGTTGGCAACCTGGGTCATTTGGCCCTCGAGTTCCTGAGCACGGAGGTTAGAGACGAGAGTTTGGAGGGCAGAAGGCGGTTGAGAGTGCGACTCGGAAGGCGACGACGGCATAGATCGTCGTCTGTCCGGTACAATGGGTGACCATGTTGGTGGGGCCGACGACGTTAGCAAAAGGTCGTTCAGCGTCGTCAGACATAACGTTCGCAGGTTGTCTATCGACGGAGGGAGTTCTTCCTGTACAAAAGTGAGTATCGATTATTTGAGGAGTATTTCGAGCTCGTGGCGTACCGACTGTTCCTCGACGACCTCCTCCTGCGCCTGTCTCAGCGTCGACGGCCCCGGCTCATTCGCCTGAACGCGCACTGGTGACAGGTCCTTCTCTTTTGCGTCCTCCCTAGCCCCGTCCTCTTCCACTACGTCCAACTCTTGCTCCCGTTCAAAGCGAGCAGGAAACGGCGTGGGCACACCCTTTGCCAAATATTCGAAATCGGGGTTGTCATTGGTATCGCGTGTGGTGGTTGATGTGGCTGATGTGCTGGGTCTTACGAGGGTTGCCATGTAACGCAGGTGTGTGGGTATCCGTAGGGAGGAGAATCCCTGCCAGCTTTAATTCTCGAAAAATGCAATATATAACCTGTGCATGATGGTTCGCTTGCACTACTCGCTCGGTTTGATTCGATCAGAACCGGTCGCCGCCGTCGCGTGCCTTGAAAACTCAAATTCAGCCGATAATTCTCTCGATATTCATCCCTTGCTTTCTTTCGTTCACCTGCTCTTGCCTGCTCTCAAAGTCTACTGCTTGCTTGGTTAAGCACGCATAGGCTACTGAGTACGCTTGTCTGAAGTGACCTTTCTATCCAAGGTAACGGCGGTTTTGCGACCGAAGTCAGCAGCCTACTCGGCACTTGAACAACACACCGAATAGACTTTGTAAGCTTCCATTCATCGAGACATCTTTTCGCTCGGTCAGTGCGTACTGCTTGAGAAGACGATGTGTGTTTCAACACTATGCGACCCGCAATCCGCCCAGTGCTATGTACTGACATGTGTAGACCCGTCAGGTATAGTACGTACGATGCCTCCACTGTAATACTGCCACGTAGGACTCACAGAGTATTCGGGAGCCTGGCCGGGTGATATCACGACAATGGTGCAGTGAACCCCTTCTTCCATTCCTCTCTGAGAACCCGCGCTCTTCTCCTTGGTCGACGGCGATGTTGGTCATGGTGTAGCTACTATGATTCTGGTCCCTGTTTTGCCCCTCTTCGGTGTTGCTCGGACGTTGCACCGAGGAGTTGTCCCCTACCTCTACTAAAGGGGCCATGGGGTAAGGATTGCGCAATACCCTTGATGAACCTTTTTGTTGGCTTGGTCTCCTTGAATACCAATACTTCGCTCGTTCTGATTTCCGTTGCAGAGAAGACACACCTGGGTTACTCATCGACATCCTCAAACCAAAGCCTATGAACAGGGACTCCGTGTTCACCGGTTCACGTCCGAGGGTCCGACTCGTCTTGGTCTCCTAGGAATCCTGCTTCTTGTGTTTCATCTTGTTCGATTTCCTTTGAAGAACCGGTCTTCCAACGCCTGGGTTACTCGATTCCCCTCGGCTCATACAAGTCTAAACCTAAAGACTCACCGAGCGAAAGTGGGATCGGGAGACGTTTACCCAAAACGCACTTCCGCGTCCTAACTGGGTAATCCACTTTCCTTCTCTGTCAATCACCATCTTTTTTCTCTCCTGACACTGGCAGGCCTTCTGGCCTCGCCGCCTCAGGGATTGTGAGTGATTGTGAGTTTGCTCCTTGTTTCATGAGGCGTATACACAGCTTATCTTTCTTTGTTTTCGGTCAGGTACCCAATTCGCGAGTGTTCTACTCGTCTCTCTGTGACTGTGCATAACCTCTAGGAGACTCTATGGCCCAGACGTCAATCCCTATCGGTACCTTGCGACTCGGCTTATTGACAGCGCAATACACAAAGACGACCGTGTCAGCAATTTTCTGTTTGACAAAGAACTTCTTACTGGACTTGTTTCTCCTCGACCTTCGGGATCACGCTCCCTGCGAGATAACAAAACGGTACTGCATGTACCGGTCTTGTGCTCAGGTTACGAAACTCCGATTGCACCTGAAGAGTGAGTGCCACAACATAGAGAGGACGAAGACGGAGACACGGAGCCCGCAATCCTATCTACATGGGATAAAACCGGTGACTGTTCAGAATTACCGGTAACGACGGTACTCCTCGAAGCCGTGGCTGGGAACTTTGGTAACTCTTTCAAGTCCAAATGTCGCTAGTTTCTCCCCTGTTCACCCCTATAGTATGCTCTGCTGCGTGGCTATTGAACGATCGAACTTTCAAGCTCACCGATCGCGTTTCCCTATCGATCAAAATATCTGTGTTTGGTGGTCGTTGTTGAGTACGCTATTGTCACTCATATCTTTATCTTTGTGTTGAACTATTGAACCCTCAGGAGAACGAGGCTTGTGTACGCCCAAGGTGCAGTCTAGTCCTGGTATTGAACTCCTATGCATGCCCTCCTCGAAGGTATAAAATGTCTGTCGAAACCTGGTTGAGAGCTCATCGGGCAATCCGTTCCACATCCAATCCTCCACCTATCCAACTTTCTTCACTCCAGCCTTTCTACCCTTGCTCATAAACCTTTTCTCACAAAATGCGTTCCACCACTTTCCTCACCGCTATCGTCGCCGCTGCGTGCAGTTCTCTCGTCACCGCTTCCCCCATCTACGAGCGAGGATACACTTATCCTACATTCCCTGGCTTCGGCAAGGGGGGCAACGCTCAGACGGGAAACTCCGGTAACGTCAATGGTGGCGACGTCGTGAACGAGGGATGGAAGATCATCAACAGTCCTTTCTCCAGTATGTCTCTCTCCTTTCGTATCTAAGAGCGTATTCTTATGCACACCTTTATTCAGATACCGCAGGTACTGGTGGGTTCACAGGAACTGGTGCTGCTTACGGCGGCAACGGTTTCGGAGGAGGAGGTAACGCTGTCACTGGCAACTCCGGAAACGCCAACGGTGGCAACATCGGCAATAATGGAGCCGTTATCATCAACGGTGCAAAAGCAAGTAAGTACACAGTTCGAAATTTATCTCCAAGTTCATGACGTCTCATGACTGTTTTCTTTACTATAGACCATGCCGGTGATGGTGGTGTTTCTACGAGCGGAAACGCATATGGTGGCCACCCCACCAAACGTGGATACACTCCATTCCCTGGATTCCCTTCCCCGGCCAAGGGCGGTAACGCACACTCTGGCGACTCGGGTAACGTGAACGGCGGCGACGTCGTCAACGAGGGCGGTTTTGTCTGGAATGGTTGGGGCTCGAGTACGTCTTATCTTCACTCGTCCAATCTCACGAACTCAACTGAACTAAATTTCCCGCATCCAGACACCGCCGGGAATGGTGGATTCACGGGTACCGGCGTCGCTGTGGCTGGCAATGGGTTTGGTGGTGGAGGCTACGCTGTCTCCGGAAACTCCGGTAACGCAAGCGGAGGGTCCGTGTACAACAGCGGTGCAGCCGTTATCAACACTGCTGGAGCGAGTAAGTCTCATCCCTCCCTCCTCTCACCCACTAGTCAAGATACTTAATGATGTTGTGCGCGTAGATCACGCCGGAAACGGTGGAACCTCAGTGAGCGGAAACGCATACGGCGGTCACGCAAAGCGTGGATACAACTACACGCCTTACATCCCTACCTTCGCTAAAGGTGGAAACGCAAAGTCAGGCGACTCCGGAAACGCAAATGGCGGCGACGTCGTAAACGAGGGAGGGTATATCTGGAATGGCTGGGGATCGAGTACGCTTTTCACCTTCTCTCATCTCGCAAAATCTAACCCAAATGTTCTTCTCCAGACACGGCAGGAGACGGCGGCTTCACTGGTACCGGTATTGCGAAGGGCGGTAACGGTCTCGGTGGTGGAGGCAACGCTGTCTCTGGTAACTCAGGAAATGCCAACGGAGGCTCCGTATACAACGGCGGAGGCACTATCATCAACACCGCTGGTGCCAGTAAGTTCTCAGTTCTATCTTCGAAGGTTGAAACTCAATTTACTTACGATGTTAAACGTAGATCACGCCGGGAACGGTGGTGTCTCCGTCAGTGGAACTGCTATCGGAGGGAATGCCCACTAATCACGAGTCGTTTCGGTTTTTTCTTTTGTGTTTTCATTCGATATATTTCTCTAGGGGATTTGGGTAGTACTAGTCACAAGGGGTTTTATAGACTATTGGGCGGGCTTGTATCTCAAATTTCGAGTCCTAATGCAACATTCAATGTTCTCCATCTTCGTCATGCTGCTGGGACAACTTCTGTCTGAACCCAATCTGTCAAGCGACTTCGTATTTTGCCATGGTTGGCTCCGAGTTCATGGTGTAAGTTAGTAAGATAAACGTGAACATTTCCTGATGCTACATTGGCCGTAAAAATTATCGGACTAGATTAGCATCATGGGCCCTCAAACATTATCGTCACAATCCCGGGTCGAATCGTCTGTCACCAATACTAGTGAGCTTTCCCAACACAATCAAAACGAACGTATCACTGATCCTTCTCCGAGTTCTTCTTCTTCATGTCAGACAAGCCAATTGTCTGTTGATGACGCCAATAGCCATATCATACGTCAACCTAACAGCATGGGGATTCTGTGCAAGCGGGAACTCCCATATAGCCTGGCTTGCCTATGGTTGCATACACTACTCGGTGAAGAACGGGGTTTATCTTCGGGTCGAGTGGAAGAGCACCATTGTTAGAGGAAGCCTGAGTTCGAAGTCCTCGACGTACTTCCATCAATCCGCGTTTGTCATGGATTGCTTCGGAGATCTTGCCGTATATTTCTTTCTCTGACAACCTATCGTGCGATCTCCATGTATTCTTCAAATTCCTAATAGTGCCAGGTGACTGGGGGTCATAAACCTTTCACACCGAAGTTCCTCTGCCTAAGGGCGACATGGATGTTGTGGAAATTGTCGCTGACTGCTGTTAAAAGCGGAATCGACCTAAATCTAAGAAGAAAAAGGTAGAAGGGTGAAATCAACGAATCCCCGCGCTAGCGGAAACTCGTGAGGGACAGTGCAACTTGCACGAAGACACTAGAACAACACGAATAATATACCTATCGCCCGGACGACCCAGGCGATTCAGTAAAGCACGCGCGCGAACACGAATGCGCGACACAACCCCACACCACTGCACGAGGCCTCAACCTAGAGGCGGAGTTCACTGACTGAGAGAGAGAGAGTCCAAGATGAGGGGGAGAGGGAAGGATGGGGAGTACCTGCAGAGCGGCCTGCCAACTCAGCAGCCGCGCCCAGCCATCACGAAGCGAAAACATGCAGCAGCAGTGCGTAAAGATCAAAATAGGAATATGCGAAGGGTCCGGTGAAGGTGTTGAGTGCGTCGGATATCGGAGAGGCCACGCCCTCGAACTCGGAACGCAACGCTACAGGCAATGGCTCGGAGGTCATTCACGCGCCGAGGGTCTCGACTCTATTTACTCAATAGGACCTCCAATGAGGATTTCAGAAGTTCCATTTTTCCTGATGCAGGTCAAATTCTGTCTGCAACAAATCTCTCAAGCGACTAGATGATAATATTATGCAGATATGCAGCTTACGATTGCTTCTCGTCAGTCAACGAAGAGTTTTTGGATTTGCATGAGACAGGTCTGTGCCACATGCACGACGATAGCGCCGCCTCCCGTTGAACGTTGAACGTTGATTACTTGACGTTCAACGTTTCATGGTGTTGTAGACGGCAGGTACAGATAGCGATCTGTATGACGGAAATATTGGCATTACAAATGTTCGCCGCCCAACGCGAGGCCCGTCGGTCAATGCATGCGTATCTCTGCTTTGTCAGATTCGACGATAGACGACATCCATCAATTGCTTCCGTTCACGGATGTTGCTGTGGGTCGCGCGCGCCGTGTTGCACCTACGGCTACTACACAAAGTGCAGTTTACTGAACGATTGCAGTCGTGTACGCTACTTTCAGATTGGAGCAGTAAACTGCTCGGTCAGCGCAACGTACCATAATGTCCAATGTCGCTGATTCATCCCTACGGCCTACGGAGGTCCTACGCTTTGTTGATGCAACGCATCGTTCAGACTCTGAGGAGAGAAGAGGTATATAAAGGAAGGAAGATGTTCTGTCTACTCCAATAGCAGCAACTCAGCAATCCCGAGTAACGCAATAGCAAGCCAAATCAAACCAAAACCAACTCACCTTTAACTTCGCTCACAATGCCTTCTTTCCTCATCACCGGCGCAAGCAGAGGCATCGGCCTTGGCCTCGTCTCAGAGCTGGTATGTCTTGTCAATTCCTCTTTAATTCCACAAGGCCCCAACTCACCATATCCACCGCTTTATAGTTGAAAGACCCAAAGAACTCAGTTCTAGCCACCGCTCGCAATCCCGCCAGTGCCAAAGGCCTCCAAGACCTTGCAGCAAAATACCCCAAGGAACGGCTAACGCTCCTCACCCTCGATGTAACTTCGCCCGAGCAAATCGCAAATGCTGCAAAGGAAACGGCGAAGATCTTCCCCAATGGTCTTGATTACTTCATCCACAATGCGGGATATTGGGAGCAAGCGTTCACGCCTGTTGAACAACTGTGCGTCTTCTATTCAGTTACCTTCGGTATACAATTTGGAAAGGAATACTTACGCCTTCTGATAGTGATTCCGACGCGTTCCAAAAGGAGATTGCCTTCTATACCGTCCCAGTCGTCCACATTCTTCGCGAGTTCAAGTCTCTTGTCCAGAAGAGTTCGGCGAAGAAATTTATCTTCATCAGCACAATTGCTGCGTCCCTCACGTTGGTGCCCAACGCCGGTGTAGTTGGCATCCCGTATTCCGTCGGAAAGGTCGCTCAGAATATGTGAGTCTTACCGGTTTCTCTACTGTGACTGGGCTTATGCTGACTATTCGTTTCGTCGGTCAGGCTCGTGAGGAAATGGGGCATAGTCAACAAAGACCAAGGAACCACTGTTGCAATTATCCATCCGGGTTTCGTTGATACCGACATGGGCCAAGCAGCGTTGGACTACTTCCGCGCCAAGGACCCAAATGCGAAGCCAACTTCGGTACATGAGAGTGTCGATGGCGTGTTGAAGGTTTCTTTCGCGGCGAAGTTAGAGGAGACGACGTCTTTCTGGTCGTACTCGGGGGACGTTCTGCCATGGTAGATTGACTTCGAGATTTATACTCGGATTTTATAGAATGATTCATTGATGCTGTATTTATGGGGTTGAATCATACCGTACTGTACAGTTCGTGCCCTGCAGAATTTACTCGTGTCCTATGATTCTTCAAGTCGAGTAGTAGCCTGTTGCCAATGTATTGTCGCGGAACCATGCATGTTTTCCTCACTAACCGTAAAGGAGTCTGAATACTTTATAGAGGGAAGCAAAGCAATACATGAGTTACGTCCGGACAGAAGGACGCACTCTAGTCGGCTAGAATTGTGCTGCCATGCAAGAAAAAATGAACCGTGCTGCCATGTCAAGAAGAAGGATGAGTAGAGGATTCAGGACAAAGGTCCTTCGACCTGGAGCTGAACCGAACAACGAGTACAATCAAACCCTGTGCGATTCGCACGGTTTGATTCGATCCAAGTTCATCTGATGATCTCACGCCCATTGCCAATTCTGCTTTGAAATTTCTAGATTTTCTTCTACACCTTCCAGGCACTCTACACCGGTCATTGTGAAAGTGCCGAAAAAGGGTGGATCGCCATCAGTCCGGTGAGACGCCTCCGTCAGGTCACCTCATACACTTGATCGGCTGAGCTCAGAGAAAAAACGAATATCACCTGTTCCTTATATCAGACTACTCTGACCCAAGCTGAATGAGCCAGCTTACCATGGCCTGACCTGCCAGCCAACCGCAATATGTTTTTATCCTGCAGGTTTCTAGGAGAGCGCACCCAGCTGTTTATCAGGAGCTCCTGCTCGTCTGATCCAAATCCGCTGCTGAAAGCAATGCAAATTTATTTCACATTTTACTCCTCATCGAGCTAGTTCTCATTGGCAGTGAATATCATGGAAATATATGATTTTATTGATATGATTACTACAAGAGTGCTACACAGTAAGTACATACATACCACCCAATTGCAGCAACTACATGATGTACACTATGAGTACACTAAAGTCCGAGCCGTGACGCGTAAGTGAAGGGAAAAAAGGGGGGCAACTACCGTAACAACTGCAAGGTCAGCCAGCTGAAGCCTGTGATGGTGATGAAAAGTCGTGCTCGATGACTCACTCAGAACTCTATGCCTGTATCAATGTTGGCGAACTTGAGATTTCCCTAGGAGTCATGCTCAGACAAAGTTTATTGATCAAATGGACATTCTGGTAGGGCTGATGTGCTCACCAGTTGCAGTAACTTCTGAACTTGCACTTGGTACATGGGGGAACGACAACAAAGGAGGAGCGAAGACGTGTGGAGCATCGGGGGGAATTTATACGGATGTGTCAAGAGCCTGTGCAGGGAACCGAAGGGCCCGTGCACACGTCGCGAAGAAAGGGAAAGTGCCAATTCCTTTGGGAGCGCTTACAATCAATAGTGGGAGGGGAGGGGAAGGTGATCTATAAGGTGATCCTCAGCTGGTGTATACCCCACAGAAAGGTGAGATACAGGTGAAATGACGGTAACAAGATTCAGCGGAGGAATGAGCGAGTCAACCATGCTGTCACATTTGAGATATTCTGAGCCAGCTCTGACAGGTTCAGGGCGAAACAGTCTGGGATATGAGCGAGCATGTTACATTCGATGAGGTGAAGAGCATGGATCGGGCTACGGGTCCACGTTAGGCTATGAGGGCCAATCGGTCAGGATCCGGGTCAGAGGCAAGTTACAGTATATCTGACAAACTCAGGGCTGTGAAGACACTTGGTCTAACCTAAGTCACAAAGGACAAAGACGATCTTCAGTCAAGACAAGAGACTAATATTAGTGTCGTTCAAACCTTCCCTTTTTTCCGTCCTTTTATCTGGACGGGGAAGAAAAAAGGAAGACGAGAAGGAGAAGAAAAAGGAGCAAAAAAAGGAGCGAAAAAAGGGAGCAGGGGGTCTCCTTTTTTCGTTCGTGCTCCTTTTTTGCGTCCTTTTTTCCTTCCTTTTTCTCGGCAGGGTCCTTGCCGCTTTAAAACTCCGCTTGCGCGCACTCGTGAGATTGTCGCGTCTCGCGTTGTTCTTGTGTTGAACATATGCCGTATATGGAAATGGGTTTCAGGTTGAAACGAGGCTATGTTTATCTTTTATCTTCATCTTATCTATGATTTTATCATTGATTGATAAGGACTTATGCATACTGCTTATACAATCCACACTGCTTCAGATGATGTAGGTAGTCGCAATTATGGTGTGCTTATTATGCGATATGTTGCAATTCTTTCGCTGTTGTATTACTCAGCATTAGTCATAGTATTACTCAGCATTAGTCATCGTATTACTCAGCAACTCTATGTATCACATGACTGG
>MU275274.1:0-87962 GCA_022160315.1 Panus rudis PR-1116 ss-1
CACTCTTGTAGAGCGACCCCCCCTTGGGCTTTAGCGCTGGAACACCGAAAGTTGAGCATGTCAGTTTCTACCTCATACGACACTCTTGACTGCCTAGGTGTGTCAGAAACACCTCTAATATGTATATGGAGAAGAAATTTTAATACATTTGTGAACATGGGTAACACAGTATTCAACGAGAGGAAACATCGGCTAAGACCCCCTTCCGCATTTGGGCTCCGGTAAGGGGTAGAGAGCCTTGCTTCCCGGGCGCTAAGGCTGAGGGGGGGTCGCTCTACAAGAGTGCGCCAGACGGTGATCGCGGTGGTGGGGTTCGGATCCCGTTCTGGGCACGAGACCAGTACAGCTTACTGCTGCGGCCGGAGAAAAGAGTTATTAATAAGATGAAAGCTAACATGTCGGTCCTCCAGATTCACAGCGAGATACCCCCTGGATCCACAGCCACGGCACAAGCGTCAACGAGTTGTCACATTGCACAGATTTAAAAGAGACGGGTGAATGCAATTGCAGATTCGATGCACATATACAGAACGAAGGACGGCACCATAGATGGGCGCGCCGTGATAGACGACAAAGCTAGGGACAACGTAAAATGTTCTCGAGAAGAATACATAGGGAACACACATGTTCATATTCATGGGACATATCCATCCGCGATCTACTCATCCTCGTCTTCGTCCTCGTCGGAATCGTCAGCCTCGTCCAGCCACTACACAGTACAACAAATCAGTCTATCTGCCACTAACGGATCACATTAAGACAACGTACCTTCAGGAACGGCTCGCTAGCCTTTCTGACCTTTTTACTGGTGTCCCTGTCAACGTACTTCTTGCTGACGTGGGTACCCCACTGCTTGATGACCTCTTCGTCAAGCACATCGGCTTGGTAAAACTCCATCAAGATTTTAGGGACGGCTGCGACGAGCTCGGGGTGTGTGAGGCCGACGAGGCGCTCGATACCGCCCAACAAAGACTTCTGATGCTTCTCAGAGGTGACCATCTGTGAAAGAAACCAAGTCAGCATCGTACCATTCAACGGAGATATCAGAGACTACGTACCTTGGCAAAGAGAGGGAGACTACCCTTAATCTCCTTCAATATATTCTCGGTGAATAAGGTCTGAGCAATGACCTGCACCGTCTTATGTTTCTTCGCAATGCCAAGTTCATCAGCCTTCTTGTAGACCTCAACCGGGCCCGCGTCACGATTTTCCTCAATCCAACGGCCGATTTGTGAATATGGGCTGTCCGCATCTTCGTCGCTCTCATCGCCCTCGCCGGCAGCAGCGGCAAGAGCAAGACTCGCCATAGCGGCTTCGGCGGCCTTGGTACGAGCCTTGACGGCCTCTGGAGAAGTGTCCGCAGACCAATCCTCCTTCGCGATAGCGGCTTCATCATTCAACTGTGCAGCCTCAGCCTTGATGCGCCTCGTCAACTCGTCATCACTCTCGCCTCCTGCGTCTGCCTCAGCATCGCCGTTGGCGTCCTCCTGTGCATTACCGTTCGTCTCCGGAGGAGGGCTACCGTTAGCCTTCTTCGACTTGGACTTCTTTGGGTTCTTCGGAGGATTCTTGATGATAAAGGTCGTCAACTTATGTCTCATATCGACGCCAGTTCGCTCGCCGCAGGCCTTACAGTCCCGAATGATCTCCTCCTGCTTGGTGATAATGAGGTCGGTCTCCGGGTTCTTGCAGGACTTGCATAAAACAAATTTGTCAATGAAGACATCGAGTAGCTCACGGAGCTTCGTAGCGTCGTGAGCACCGTTGACGATGTACCGGTCGTTCTTCTCGTCGAATGACGTCTGAGCGCCGAGTTCGCACCCGAAGAATTTAGTAGGGTAGGTAGGAGGACGACTGAGAGCGCGAGCGACGTCGGACATGTTGGGAATGACGGTTTTGATACCGTTACCTTTACCCTCAATCTTAGTCATGAGAAGGGGCATGCTGTGAAGAGTCGACGTCAGACATTGCTCATACGTACACTGTTCACCTGTTACTCACCGGTAGCGGTAGAACTTGTCGTCGACGTCGCGACGGATATTCACAACAGCAGCCATGTTGGATAGGTTTTAGCGCTATATGAAGAGTATCTCAGTAACTCTACACCTGCGAAACAGCCAAGAAAAAAGGCGTACAGTACTGGTCTTGGGGTGGTACAAAAGTTTATGCCGCGGTATAGCGATTGGAGGTCGAAGCATGAATCCTCTGTCAGAACAGAAGATGGTGGATGTGGAAGACAAGTGGGACAGTATCGTGGGCGATGTGAGCGGAGGACGAAGGGTTGGCCGTCGACGAGGATGGTGGTGGTAAGCTGGAAAGTTTGCAGCGCTCTGCCAGGCCAGGTCATGCTGCGGTCGGCGTCCTCCGGGTTGTCCTCGCTGACAAATATGTCACGTTGTCATTCGTGGAAGTTGGCAAGTTGACGTGAAGCAGATACTTCGCATGCTCAAATTTGTCTACTAATTTTCTTTCTACAGGCTGCCTAATGTAATTCGGAGCATCCTCCACAAGAGATACAGCAGGACAATATCGCAGAGTTTCTTGAGCTACGCCAATGTGACGATAGTGTATGACATAGCGTGACACTCGTATAATGCGTGACCCACCTGTCACACTAAGTTATTCTGCCGAGTCTCAGAACTCTACACCCTTGCAACTGAGGGTACTTGCAGGTCCTGTATTTGTTCGAGCTGACGTTCTACCCATGCGTCCAGTAGTATCATACGATGATGTAACCAACCCCGACCCAATACCCGAAAGCGCAACAGCATCGAACCCCGAGCCCACCACTACAAATAGCATGGCACCTCCACAGCTAGGTCCGCAACTTCCCTCCACTCATACCTCCCAACCTCCAACTAAAAAGCGGAAGACGAACCAGAAGGCGTCTTCCCATAAACAGCCTCCAAAGCAGTACCATCAGCATTGGGATGAGCCCGAAAACGCGACGCAGGAGGTTAGTTATGATGATGGTGCGTATCCCGAGAGTTCAGCGCAGGATGGAGTAGGTGAGGGTTATGCTGGTGGTGAGGAATATGGTGAGGATGGTGAGGTTGAAGAGGAGGAGGAAGAGAGTAGGGAATTGACACAAGAAGAAATCTGGGACGATTCTGCGTTGATCGACGCGTGGAATTCAGCTAATGCGGAATATGAGGTACGTATCACCGATGTATGTCGCGAGTACATACTGATTCGTTGCTCTCAAGGCATTCCACGGGAAGGGAAAAAGCTGGAAAGATCAACCAGTCAAGAAATCTCCGCTGTACGTCTGTTCTCTGCTGCTTGTATCATTCTCACTAGTGGAACTAACCTCACTTAGCAGTTGGTACAACATTCCTCCGGATCCCTCAAAATTGAAGAAGAAAAACGTGGCTCAATCTCAGGTTGTCGGTCCCTCGACGAACGGAAACACCAACGACGCAGTAACAGGTGGCGATCAAGACTCAAGACCGTTCAATTTTGATACCTACGTCCCTTCGCATGACCCTACGCTCGCGTCCGCAGTACCTCCTCACCCACCTGCAGTCGGTGGACCTGACTACGCACAATTCTACCTACCCAACCCTCCGGGTCCGATGGTGAGTCAAGACGAGGCGTTTCAGAGAGCGCTTTCGGCGATGTATTGGGGTGGGTACTGGACCGCCATGTACCATGTAAGTCGTGCTTCATCGCGTCCACTGAAGTCACTTGCGGACAAATTCTGATTCACATTGTTCTTAGTGTCAGCGACAGCTTAGTCAATCGGCAAATGAAGAGGAGACTGCCGAGGATGGAGGGGAGGAGAATGCTGAAATGGAGGATGACTTCGTAGATACCCAACGGTAGCGGAACTTTGCATGTCACTACGTGTAATGTACGCGTGAATAATGGATATGAGTGGTGCAGCAGCGATGTTTGAGTAGAACTAGTACAAGGATAGGGCAAGGATAGGGCAATGACACGGTAAGGGTACAGTTGCAGTTAGACATAAAAGTACAAGCACGTCAGTAACGGTTAGTATCTATTAGTCCCTTGGGGTTGCCAGAAGGAGGGTTATACGCTACAAAGACGCGATTCTGTCAGTTCATGAGGGCAAAGCAAAGATGGAAGCACTTACTCGTCGTCTGTGAGTATCAAGGCAGCCATTGGGCAGCGTGTCAGTTTGGCGAATATGCAAGGGCTGCAGCAAGGAACTGACCGTGATATACAAATCGAGTCTACGCAAAAGACATGAGTGTCAGAGATTGCAGGGACACAAAAGAGAACCAAAGTACCTTCTTGGGGTTATCCGGAGCATGTGAGACGTATCTGTCGTTATCTGGGGGTCTGCACAAGGCACATGAGGAAAGTGTCCGTCCCGAGCCTAGGTACGGGCCTAACTCACCGCTTTTTCTCCTACACAGACATAAATTATTCAAGTCAATGAGACTAGGCGGACGCGAACTTGATACGTGTCACGTACCTTGCACGACGCTAGCATGCTCTGCAAAGTGAGACATATAGATACGACGCTTAAAACAGGAGACCAATCGCTTCCTAGAATAGAGGCGCATATCTAACGAACCAAATGCTGGAGCGATAAGCATAGGACTCTCGCGTCTTGTCATTCTTGATGGGAGCAAATACGCACATGACCATTAGAGTAGACATGCTGGAATAGACCGGGTGAATGAACAGAAGTCCACAGCAGACATCGCGATTGCTTACTGGGTGTAGAGGTGCCGAGTACTCGTTGTCCACGACGAATTGTACGGCAGGTGCTGATATGGGGTATTGTCCGTCAAACCTGAACATCAACGCAAAGACTTCACCCTAACGAACGATCAGCATCGCCGACATCAATAACTTGGTCCAAGATCGGACATAAGGATGCATCGCGGAGTGGGATCGCACCTTGTACAGAGATTCGCCCAACACTTGGACAGTTAGAAACCATGTTTGAAAGTCATCGGCCTTGAGAAGCTTGATACCTATAGCAGAAGTACAGCGTGAACCTCAGAACAAACAAACGACTGCGCACTACGGCACCGCCGTATTCAATGACAACAGAGCATGAGTACAGTGACTGACATACCTTCGGGAGTTCCCTTCGTGACGATCTCGGATAGTTCTTTCTGAAGTCGTCTCGTGGAGACAGACATGTTCAACCCTACCTCGACACCGCGGGATTGCAAGTTGCAGAGGAAGTGGGAGATAGATGATCGTTACTGAGCACTGGTGGCCGGTAGTCTGTAGGGGATTCATCTACTTCGGTGGCTATGCCGACTACTTTATACTGCTACGATGATGGGCGCCTGTGTAATGAATGGTCACCTCGGGGGTCCTTCTGTATTGAACGATTTTCGACGAATATCGTCCAGATGATGGGATATGAAGAATTATGCCATTGTTTGCTCTCTCAGAGACCGAAAGAGTAGGGTGTAGAAACATGATACCGTCGCGCAAGCAACTCGGCCCAAAACGCGGATGATGTCCACGTGCGTGTCACGTGCATGACAATGGTGCTATTTGCGGTGCAGAGTCGATCTCAGTTTAGGCTGTCTCTTCTTGTCCTCTCCGTCATGTACGCGCCTCCTCCTTCCGACTTCAGCTTCTTCTCCAAGTCAAAGTCGAGCAAATCTCCTGCAACTTCCGTCGGGACGAAAACGAATGTGGTGGTCACAACCCGAGTCGTTCAGAAGCCGAAGAATACATCCGGTGCAGTCAAGGTAGTAGCTCGGGACCCCACACCCTCTTCTGCATCCTCTTCGAGGGCGTCGTCGTCTGCGCCGAATGCTGCGCAGAGAAAACGTAAGTCCCCCGAGGTGCAGGTGCAGCCTCAACCTCGTGCGTCGTCACAGGCGAAGAAACCTCGCCTGTCTGCTTCTCCGAGCGAATCGCGTGCGCCGAGTATAGCCCCCTCTGTGCAAATATCGACACGGGCTCCATCCATTGTTTCTTCACGCGCTGTATCCCCTACGCCTGTTCAACCAAAAGCAAGATGGATAGACGAAGACGGCCGCCCTGGAGACGGGCTACTCAGTTGCGAATTGGTCGTGCGAGACATCCTAAGAAGCTATAAATCATGTCGGTCCATTCAGGGTCAAATTATTGTGTCCGCGGTGCTTTTACTCACACTGTTTATCAGATTTCTCCAATCCTGCTGATCCCGAGGATAGGACGTTCGAACCTGACCCCATACATTATCCCGTAGTGGAACTAGAATATCCCAATACTTATGCATCGGAGAGGTATGTCCCCTCCGCGGAACGTTTCTGCGTACAGGTTATTAATGCAGCCCAGGTTCATTCTATTAGAACCGAAAGATAAGGACCATTATAATCCCATATTGTGTCTTCAGTCTACCGTGCATACAATTGCAGAACGTACGAGGGTTTCACATTTAGACGCCGCTAAAATTGACAGTTTACATGCAGACTATCTGACGCCGCAGCAACAAGTACTATTTGGCAAGCTACCTAGCAAGTCACTTTCTCATCTGTGGGATGATGATGACGATGTGCCTATGACCGGGGCGTCGTCAAGGTCGGGTACTCCTGCTGCCGAAGGATCTGCAACTCCGGATCCATTGTTGAAAGTACTGACGGATGCAGCATTATCCTCGCTATCCACTTTTCTTCCCTCACCTTCGGTCCCCTCCTCGTCAAAAACGCCGTTAACATTTAACTTTCCTCGTCGGCTCCAAAGTGCCATAAACAAACGCAACGGACCTCAATTCCTGAAAGTAATGGACGGAGTCAACGCATTCCTCCGGATGCTGAAATACCCACCTTTGCCTAATGATGCATTCAAAAGTACCTCGCCCAATGGACTAATGCTCAACGCTAAAGCAAAGTCGACGATGCCTTCTGCCATTATCGACCGCATAGTAGACGAGACATATCAACGTGCTGTCGGCCCACACGTCGAGAGTCTCAAGAACTACGCCGCCTTCTCAAGCGAGACGTATGGTGAACTGATGCCCAAGTTCATCTCGCGACTCATCAAGGAGTCGCGCCTCAACTCGGATTCGTTGTTCCTGGATTTGGGATCAGGCGTAGGCAATGTTGTCTGTCAGGCCAGCTTGGAGACAGGTTGTAGAAGTTTTGGGATCGAGATTCTGCCTGCACCGGCAAAGGTTGCAAGGAGTCAGTTGGAACAGTATCAGATACGTTGTCGAATGTGGGGTGTTCAGATGGGTGAAGTGCAGTTGGAGGAAAGTGATATGTTGAAGAGTAAGGCACTGGACGAGTTGTTGCCTAAGGCGGATGTCGTGCTGGTGAACAACAAGGTGTTTGGAACGACCTGTAAGTTTACGTTTGTTTCTTGCTCAGCAAAGTACTCGCCCTTACGATCCGGCATCGCATTATAGTGAACGAGGCAATCAAGGTTAAACTCCTTGACCTCAAGGAAGGCGCTGTCGTCATCTCTCTGGCCCGGTTCTTCCCAAAGAAATCGACCGTGTCCGAGCGCAATGTAAGCTACAATATCCACTTTTTTTCCTCATCTCAATCTAATCCCATACTTTCTAGTTGGATGACATAAGCAGCATCTTCCAAGTCACAGACCGCGAATTCGAGTCCGGAGACGTTTCATGGACTGGCAATACCGATTGGTATTACATCCATAAAGTCGATAGGGCATCGTACGCGGACGACAAGAAGAAATACGAGAGCTCGAGGTCGTCATCCACCCGTGCTTCCAGGTCGAGAAAATAGCTATTTCCGTTCTCACTCTTATACCATGTCTTCTCCTGTGACGTTGGTTGTTACTTTGCTTAACAGACCTGGAATGGCCATTTCCCCGCTGCTCGACGGACAACTCACTACACAAAATGCGGACGATCTGACCTACCTCTGGGCCCAATCCTTACTAATATCCTACCGCCACTAATATCTCCACGCCATCTGTCCCACTACCATCACATCACGATGCAAATTCGAATTCCCTAACTCCCTTTCAACACCGGACCCTTTCCCCTTTACTCCTATAGCAAATCTTCGTGACTTTATCCATACCATGCTCGTCGTGCTCAGTTGCTATTTATCGCTATTGCTGTTGTTTGTCTCTCTCCTGACCTGCTGTTGTACATTTTTGCAAGATAATCTACTGTCTCTGTAGTAAGATGTCGTTTCTGGACTGCTACGTCTGTTACGCTAGTATTGGATGGACTAAGTTTGGACGGTTTCTCATCTCTGCATGTATGTTACCTGCGTGGTACGTGATGCTATCGACCATTCCTCATGAATATGCCCGAGTGTTGTTCGCCCGCGGTATTTCTTTAGATCACATGTGAGAACCCTGGCTTCAAGCTTGCCAGTGAACTTGTCCTGACGAGTCTTTAGGGATTTCTTTGCTGTACGTCATCGAAGGCATTTGCTTCGTTCATTAGCGGACCGTTCTATATTTAAATCAAGAGAGGTTCAAAATAATAACCTCAGGCCTCCCCGCCTCAGGAACCCCCTCCTTCCGCAGTCTGTTACTCAAACAAATAATTGATTAACTGTGTAACCACTCGTACATTCACGCTATTGCCTAACAGCTTATACTTTGTCTTCGTTGATATTGTTGATGGCCATACGAACGTATGAGGGGGCTCTTGTCCCTCTGACTCAATGTCATCGAAGCAGAAGAGGCGCAAAAGCTCTCCAGGTGTGAAGTATCGAAGACGGAGGGCGTCGAGTGTTCGTACGGCTTGATTGTCCCCGGATGCGTGTTGCTCGAGAAATTGGTTGAATAAAGTCGTAGTCTAGATACGATGAAGTCGTTTCAATGATGTGAAGAGGAGGAAAAACTGAACGAACTCACATCTAGGTTCTCGTTGAGCTGCAGAACGGATCCGGAGCGTTCAGCCATCTTGGTGTAACCTGAATGTTTGCTGAGTATTAATGCACCGGTCAAAGACTAAATCAAGCAAACCTCGAGTAAAGCAACATGTGCGTCGCGACGACGGTAGTACGATATCGAAAAGACGTCCCCATTTCTCCAGGACGCGGTCCGGGATAGCATACTTGGAGAACTCCTCGTCAGGCATATCAGCATTGAGGTAGTTACGGATCTCCGTGACTGAGCTATCCCCGTTACTATCCCCTCTTCTGTCGTCTATATAGTCCTCTCCGTGCCCGGGGATATGTCTCCAAACCTCTTTGGCTGACTTGCGGGGTACGTTGGCGAATTCGAGCGCTTGATGTTTGGCGAGGAGGTAATATCGGAGTCGAGAATTCGGGACACCATATTGTAGCGGTGTTAACAACAGCTCAGTCACTGTATAGTTTAGTTGCTTCAAGACATGCAACAACCGCTGTCTCGTGCTGGAGGACTTTGTTGGAACCGTTCAACTCAATGGAATTGAGATAAATAAAGAGAAAGAATACCTCGAATCCAGCGACGTTCTCAATCAGCATGTGCGTTGGGTGCTTTCCCATCGAAACGAGTTCAGGAAGGATGTTCTCCATCAGATGTATGAACGACTTCGCCCTGGGGTCTTCGGCTCCTTTGGCCAATGGGTTCAGGACAGTGTACGGCTGACACGAAGGCGATAAGAGCCATAAGCTCGCATTTAAACCCGCAAGTTCACTCGCGGTTAGCCTAGAGATGTCCGCCTAGTCATGATTATCCTGATATGTGTAGTGAGAATGTATGAGATTTGTGGATACCTTTTGGGCGATTCCCTTGCCATAATTTGCATCGTAGACCTGGCAAGCGGACTGGTCCCAATCGTACGCTCGCACAACGAGCCCATTCACAGAGCTGCGAGACAGGCCAAGATGGAGTCCGCCTGCCGATAGCAAGATGAGTGTGGTACAGTACTAGTATGAGCTTGGTCCAAGACTTCCGAATCAATTCCATTTTAAAAAGAGAACTCACCGATTCCGGAGTAGAATTCAGCGGCACGTATAACCATACTTTACCTAAGTTGTGCCCGCAAGGCTGCGAGACTTGGGGGTTTGTGCAGAGACTCTTATGCCAGCCTTCACTGTTCAGAGGAGTCAGTCTGCCGCCGCGAACTTGAAAACCAGATTCCCATTTCGTAGAGATCAAGCCAAAATTGATGATCTCGATCGCATTCGATCAAAAGAACGTTGCTTTGCTGCAACTAAGAAACGACCTCAACAGGCTTTAAGGACTTCTGACTTCGTATCTTCTCCATTATTTCCCTGTCATCCAGCCACGAAACTTGACTTCAGATTTGTATACATAGCTGCGCATCAGGGCATCCTGACCCATCCACACGACGGCTGACGCTCAGAAGGTGCCTCGCCGACGGTCTCAATCATGTCCTGACGTTGTTTCTTATGTCGTACTCCCCGTCGCGTCTGTTTGACCACATACATTCGAGTCAATCGATACGTGTTCTTCGAACGATTACTTACCCCGAATCAGCATTCGAACCCTGATGGCATGTCACGCACTCAGCCATAACTTCAAATTCTTCAATGGGTCCCTCTTGACCCAAAGCTCCCGTATCGGACTACTTACAAAGCAGATTCCACCGACTCGGAAACCGTGGTACCACGGTCGATCTACCCTTCACGGCACTCGGGACAACAATAGAACCTTATAAACAGCAGCTTTCTCTGGTAGGTGCAAGACTGAGACCCAACGATCAGCATAGTTTCTACCTCATCCAGTCTCGATCATCTTGTTGAAGTCTCTCTCCCATTCGACTTGGCGTGATCGGGCTCTCAACCCGTGGCTGGGCATCCTTTGCAGTCGTACCTCCACTCTTCGGACCATTGCTCAAAGATAAATACGATCTGGTCGCACTATGCACTACGTCTGCAGAGTCAGCGCAAGCAGCTGGGCAAAAGTACAAGGAGCTCGCGGGGCATGATATCAAGACCTACCACGGCGAGAACGGCGCCGCGCAGCTAGCGAACGACCCTAACGTCGATATGGTCGCGGTGTGCGTGAAGATGCCAGACCATCTCAAGACGATCACTCCTGCGCTGGACGCGGGCAAGGACGTCTTTGTAGAGTGGACACCTGGAGCTAACTTCCAGGAAACTCTGCAGATCGCTGAGATCGTCAAGAAGAAGAAAGTGAGATGTCTCGTTGGCGGTCAGGGAAAACAAAGTCCGGTGATTAGAAAGGTACTGTACCTCCACGACCTTATACGACGTCCCCTGTCCCCGAGGTCCGGTCGTAGTCGTATAACCCTCGATTTGTCCCCCCGTCCCTAGGGTCGAGTCGTAACGCCTCCGACGTCCGAAAAAGGCAAGTCGGGCGCCTACTTTGCGACCGCGGCAACAAAGGCTCTCGCAGGGCTCTCGAGACCAAAATTCGGCTGAATTGCATGATACAAATGTGTAGGATTACACACGGTAGGACAATGGGAATGACTTTTCACTGACCCTTCACTTCGTGGTCGTCAATGTCCCCTGTCCCCTGGCCGCGGTCGTATGTGGTCCGGCATTCACACGGTCACGCGACGGGCGCTTCGCTTCGCCTAAGGTCGTGGAACAACAGTACGGGGTCGTCTGTACAGGTAGCCTGTCTGCAATCATTGCGAGCGTAGCGAGCATTCACCGGCTATAGGGGGTGAACTCCCCGAACAAACAAGTACAAACGTACGGCGCAATTCACGAAAAATAGCTGAAATATTCAATTCTTCTATAACTCGAGCATCTCTCGATGAATTTCAACCAAACAAGTTTCATACACAGGATATCTGAACTCTTTCCTTGGACTGATAACATCAGTGGGATAGGTGCAGGTTTGGGTGAGTTACGTCTTTTCCAGTCCGACCGAGCGGCGAGGTCTCTTCCAATTGAACCGCGCCACTCGACGCGTCCACAGCACGTGACATGTTAGGGCATCGTCTCAGCAACGGTTCATTTCAGGTGTTTGTCTGTGCCTTGCAATTGCTAACACCATACAAAGTACTGCTAAAATCCCTCGGACGAAGCATAATGTGGCAAAGGGGACCGAAGCGAGCCCCTCGTCCTGACGGAAGATGTTATTGAGTCATTGTCCAGCTTAAAGAGTTGGTACATTCCGGGCAGATTGGAAGGGTCATGTCAACTTCTGTCGTAAATAGCTTGTATTGCGTGATTCATGGATTATGTGCTCACCTGGACCCTACAGATTATGGCCGTCAACGTAGGGACCCATTATTGGGGCCCAAAGATCTGGCAGTCGAGCTCATACACTGCGGATATAACCAAGGGTACGCTCACTCCTACCTTTCCTTGTATGATAACATAGTCCGTCGGGACGGAGGGCTCGCTACAGTCTCGGTGCGACAACCATGCTTTATTGAAGTTTATTCTGAGCTTAAGGGTTCGGCGTGGGAAAGCAAATCTATTTTCGGTATCTACGGTTGAAATCTTCGACATGTAACTGCGGGTCCCAGTTTGCGTATAAGTACCAATTTCATCATTGAAGACACCCGTCAACTTACCCAGTGTCTAGAGCAAGTGTCCGAGGCCATATGGCGTTGTTGGGCGAAACAGTGGCTCAGTGCGCGCGAGACTCAGCGCCGGGGGCAGGAATGCAAACCAGCCCACCACTTGCCTGTATACAAATACATACATGGGCGTAAATCTTTCGATTCTATGGCAAGTACATAAGACAGACATTTGTTAGCATTTTTGAAGGGTTTCTGGATGCAAAATACAGGAGCTATAGCATGAATCGCATGTTTGAATCGAATATACGCCCGTTGCACAGTGTATTTGTTGTTGTTTGTTCGCCCACTCTGCCCCGCTGTTGCTCACGTGCATTACCCAATGTATGCTCGCTCCGCTCGCAATAAACCGCTTAGCATCTATATGTTGTAGGTGCCACAGCTATCTCAATCCAGACAGGTCACTTTCTTGTGGGTCTGACGGAGGTCCTCGGTGAATTCAAAGAAATCACTGCTACCACCGCCGTCCAGTTCCCAGAAGCGGACCTGGTGGATGCCAACGGTCAACCAACAGGCGAAAAGATCAAGAATACAAGTCCCGAGCAGATCTCAATCTCCGGTATCGTCTCGGGCAAACCATACAGTGACCTGGTCTTCCTCAACTTTCACTGTCGCGCAGCTCTTTCCCCTGTGAAAGGTCGTGAAATCTTCTGGTGGGTCATTGATGGTGAAGAAGGCTCGATCGTGTTGGTTGGCCGTGACGGGGATAGGATGGGAGCTCACATGCACCTGTCGGACCCCCAACTTTTCTTGAACGGCGAAGAGGTGGCTGTGGATTTGACGGAGATTGATAAGCTGGGTAATATTGGCAAGCAGTGGTACGAATTTGCGAGGGGGGAAAGTGGATACTACACAACCATCGATGATGCGGTGACAATTCATCGTGCTTTGGAAGCTGTCTTGGAAAGCAGTCAGAAAGGGAAGAAGGTGGTCCTCGTTTAACGGGACTTAGACTCACTGTAGAATATAAACCTTGCGAGGACGAACGTAATGATGGACATGTACTATGATCATCTTCTGGCGCAATCTGCTCCGGCTCGTCGCAGGGTCGTCGCGACTCAGAACTTCGTTCGCAGTCTTGCATAGTACATGTACAAAACATCTTATAGACATGCTTCAACAACAGTGAACAACTTTGTAGTCGATGACCCTAACAAGTAGAGGAATTACGTAACACTGACAGTCAGCAAGGAGCTGCAAGGAGACGCTGAGGGGTTTCAACTTCGATTGTTGCCTCACTACTCTCACACTTACCTTGTGGTCCTCGCCCACTCTTAAATCCCTTCATTCACCTTCACTTCTCAATCTTCTGCAAAACATATCCTTCGACTTCTTATACTAATCATTTCGAAACCACCTCAACCCTAGTGAGCAATCGGAGCCGTTTGGGCAAACCTGCATTCCGTGGAAAGCGATCGCAGTTCATATACAACCATAGCATCTTATAGTTCTCCTGAACGGAGTGATCTCTAGCACATTGTTATCTTTCCAAGGGGATGTCTGTTGAAAGGGGACCTGTGGCTGCGGGGAAACATAACTTGCCCACACCAAAGTGCGTACACTTGTCTTTGCTTCTTCGGCACAAATCCAATGACATCCGCTTTCGCAGTACATCTCCTGCGCATAACAGTCTTCTTCCCCCCTTCGGTTCTACCTTCATCTCCCAACTACCCACCCCTCAAAGGTCGGTCCTGTTCGAGCTTACCTATGACAGTCTCTTACCCGATGTTGTACAGCCCGACGGATATCGGTGCATATGACCCCTCACATTCCTTGAACCCAAACACACCCTCACAACCGCGGTACGTTGCCAAACGTTGGGTCTTGTTTCCCTTCGTTGACCGTATCCCAGATCGCAGCTTGATCCCAACCCGAGTGCTGCGAAGGGTCAACCGTTGACAACATCGTGAGTTTCGTATGCTAATTCGACCATTGTTTCTGCTTATAGAGGAATTAGTAGCCAACGACAACCCCCGGTAGCTTCATTCTTAACCCCTGAGTCAAGGTATGTTGGTCCCCAGTCATAACGCGGATGAGTGCTGATTCAATAATCTAGCCCCCTTTCTCGAAAAGTCCGACCCGCTCGTCCTTTGTGCGTTTTTTGATCAGATCTGTTGAACAATGGACATTGAAAACTCACATATCGTTTTAGCCGCACGCCTTCGCCTTCCCGCACACCCCAGGCTGGTACTTTTGCAGGGTACATCCGCCTCATTGTTCATTCCATTGTATTTGACTGACTCATCCTACCTTTCACAGGCGACACTCCGAAATCACACAGACTACAAATAGTCCGACAACACCGGTTTTTCAATCTCGTGAACTTTCCCCTCCATCCCTGCTTTCCTCCCCCTTCCAACCTTCCACGAACCCAGTGACGCCGAACAAACGGTCACGTGCCGCGACTCCGCGCGACACGCCGGTGATGGTTCAAGATATGTTGTCCTCGAACCCGTCTACATCATCCAACCCCCTCCCGTCGCTTCAGGCACCCGTGCCGCACAGACCTGTCGTGAGCGACCTCGAGCGTATGCGATTGCAATTAGAAGCAGAGAAAGTCGCACGACAAAACGAGGCAGAAGCGCGTCGACCAGAATACCTGAAGCGAACTAAACGCCCGTTCTCCAGTCTAGACGACCCTAACTTCTTTGACCTGCCACCCGACAAGGAGAACGACATGTCTACTCTCGGAGTGACCGAAAGTCCTATGAAAGGACGTCGGCTCACGCTATTCACAGAGACTTCGGAGGAGAGCTTTGAGCAGAGCTTATCCGCCAGCGGCTACTTGCGTTATGGAAGTGTACCTGCGTACGGTAACGAGCCACAAACGCCACAGAAAGCTACTCTATCTCAGAAGGCAATGGAGTGGCTGCAACAGGCAACGCCTGGGAGACCTCTTCCGGCGCATATAGTCGCCGCAAACACAGAGGAGCATGTCATTCCAAGCGAAAAGGAGATGAAGAAGCGTAGACGACTCGCCGCATTCGAAGATTCTCCATCGCGCTCTCCGCCTCGCAAGCTCTATCCTGTCGAGTTGGAAGGGAGAGGTAGAGTGCTGTTGGATCAGCCGATCAACGAACCTGCGCCACATGTCGAAGCCGCTGCGAAACAACGTAGTCCGCGAAAGGGCAAGGGTAAAGCCACGAAGAAGCGCGGTCAGGTGGCTGAAGATACTCCGAAAGAGCCCGAAATGCTTCAGCCAAATTGGCCAGACAATGAGTTCCCCTGGTCGATGCGTGCTCGCGAACGCGCGGAGTTGGCTAAGCTGGAGAGTGCAGAGCGGCTGAAATGGATTGAGAGGTTCTTGGATCGGGACACGGACGATGAAGATGAAGATGGAGACGATCAGGCGTTAGGACCTCCTGTCACTCCAGAACCTGATGACGACGATGTCGCAGAAGATGCATCTACTGCTTCCGGCAGCGTTCCGTCCAAAGCAACTCACAATCCGGGCAGAGGCAAGATGGTACCCCTCAAGAGCAATCACCTTCAGTTGTCAAGTGCAGGGCAATCAAAGAAGAGCATGTTGCTGATTCCAAGCGATCCAGCTGATGCCCGAGCGGCCCTATTGTCAAAAAGGTCTGTCCGCGCATTGGCCTTTCGCCGCAAACTCGAACGTTCGAAGGAACGCGATTCTGACGAGGACGACGTAGTTTGTGTATGCAACGGAAGGGATGATGACGGACGAGAGCTCGTCCAATGTGATGATTGTCGAATGTGGTACCATCTGGAGTGTATCGGCATCAAGGATATTAGCGAACTTGGAAAGGAAGAGGATCCTTGGTATTGTCATCGGTGTCTTGATCTCCCTACGCCTTCTGCTTCTGAGCCTACCTTCGTCCCAACGGACGACCGACCCTTGCAAGAGAAGCCGCATGACCCCTTGTTTTTTCAAGGTGCTTTGCAGGCTAGTCCAACCACGCCATGGAGTGCTTCGCGAACCCCTAGAACACCGCTGCAACGCGGAAGAAACTTAACAGAAGAGTATCCGTCGACCAGGTCGACCTTCGACGACTCGTCAAGCGTGACAGAGCCAAAGACGCCTGTTTCTTCTGCGCGGAGTACGCGTATTCACAGAACCCCACTGATCTTTGACGGTCAGAACTCGGAAGAGTCTCCGTTCGATCCGACTTCGACGCCGTCGCGCGGTATCAGGTTCACTGGGCCCTTCACTACGCCCAAAGAGCCCGGCTGGACCACACGCAACGGCCTGATGCAAACGCCGTCCCGAGCCAAGAAACCTTCAAGTGCAGGCTCGAACCTTGACGAGAGTCCACATTTCGCACCGCGTACCGTGTATTCGTACGAGGATACCCCGGTGCAAAGATCTATTCCGAAGGAGCGTCGAGGACGAGCGAGTTATCGACACTCCGATGTACCGGACTCACCGCTGAGTTCGCGGGCAATGTTGATGCGGTCGTTGGAGTTGGAGGATTCTCCTTTGATGAGGTTCAATGCCGCGAGAGAGAGGAAAGCGCAACAGAGCAGAGCGAATGGCGGTGGCGGTATCAGCGATGGTGGGGGCGTCGTGAGGAGGCATGGAGAGAGAGCAGTGACACCGACTTGACATACTTCTTTTCAACTGTAGTGATATCCTTGGACGATCAGTATTTCTTGTAACTTGATTGAAACGTACGTAGCATAGTAAAATAGCTATAATTTCTTGAATGCCAGTGCGTTCCTTAGCAGTCCCAATTGCAGATGCGTGTTCTGTTCTCGTAGAATTCAGCCTTCCATATTATCCACTGTGTAGCGATACGTGAAGAGCACTAATTAGTTGAACGCGAACTGAGAGCAGCGTAAGTATATAAGCACATCAGACTCGCAGCGAACACATACAGTACGTACGTGGTGAAGCTGTGAAAGTCTGAAATAAGCGCAGAAAATTGTCACTCGCGACGCGCGCGTCGCGTATAGTCACGCGACCGTGGAATTGAAATACTGGATTAGCGCCGTCCCTGCAGTATAAGAAAAACTACGATGAAAAGAATACTCAACCTCCGTAAATTTATACGTGTCACAAGAGTACGCGAGACGTGAGACCTGGGTTTTTGAGCTTGGGTGTGCCTTAGGCCATAGGGATCTTAAACTTTGTAACCGTTGCCGTAGAGTTGGCGCGCTTCTTGCGCTTACACGTGACATGACGCGCATGCGGCGATGCGCGCTGCTTTTGTTCGTTGAGTCTCAAACATCCCCTTGGACTCACGAGAATCACTTTCTGCTCCCTCCAAGGCCTAGGATACCAGGTTTTTATTTTATTCTGTCTGTAACTGAACCGACAGAATGAGTTTCTCACGCGCTCAGAATTAACGGACCGTCTTGCAGGGCCTATGCCTCCCAAATTACTCCTGAATACCTTCGTCGATCCAGACGACCCAACAGCTCTACCTCCACTCAAGAGGGTCTCGCAAAAGACGTTTAACCCCATTAAACCACGCACAAGTCGGCAATACATCGAGGAGCACTTGGTGTGTTCGATCGTAATATGTCTCTTCGCCAGTTCCACATCATACTAAAGGGTGATGGAAACAGGCCGATGCTATTACAAACGACGGCTTCTGTCCTAATTTTCTCCTCAAGAGCTGTCTCGAGAGGTCTGACCGCAAATCCAATAGAATACTTCGGCCTCGCCTCTGCCTGTTCTCGCGAGATACAGACGTTGCGAACGACTGGCAAAACATGGAATTCTTTGTCCTTGTCAACGAGAACGCGAACGTTGACCCCTTCCGACGGGCATTGACTGAGTCGGAGAAATCTTTGCGAACAGACGATAGTGTGGCTTGTGAAGCAGTCTAATTCCAGCTCGAGTCTTGCTTCGTTGCGCAGCTCTCCCGACAGCACCGGCGCTGGATCGTCACGCTCTACGTTTTCGGCCAATATGTGCGGTTCATTCGTATTGATCGTGCAGGTTTGATTGTGACGTCTGCGGTGAATTACGTTCGAGATCCTCGCACGCTGGTAGAATTCTTTTGGAGATATAACCACCTTTCCCCCCCTGAACGTGGATTCGACTCTACTTACCGTATCCCCTGCTACGGCTGTCGAGAGTCGTTTGCTATCGGTTGCTGTCACGGGATTTGCCAAACTAGTCGATGAGAGCAAGACGCGCCCTTACCCGAATATTGGCTACACCCTCAGCAAAGATTATCCAACATACAAGGTGGAAGTGGTGGACGAAGATTCCGGTGACAAGACATGGTATATCATTCGAAAACCTTGCTTCGACATGAGATCACCATTCGGTCGGACCACTCGCGGCTTCATCGCCCTCAGGGTGGATAACAGGGAAACCATTGGTCCTTCTGCATTGCCTTCTATGTTGGCGAGAAAACTGGTGTTTCTCAAAGATTACTGGCGTCACTATACCGACGGTGTCCCATCGGAAGCAGACATCTACCAGGAGCTGGCAGAAGCTGGTGTTCCTCATGTCGCGAGCTATATCGGTGGAGGTGATGTGTTTACAGAGAAACATGCTCAGCATTCCCTTACACAGAAGGTTTTCCTTGTCAACGGGCTGCGTTGGGTTCATTTGTCCAAATCGCTCGCAATGCACGTTCATCATCGTCTGGTGCAACAGTTGGCCTTCCCGATTGGCACAATCAGAAGTGCAAAGGAACTGATACAAGTACTCAGAGATGCTATGCAAGGTAAGCACTTCTATGTAATTTCTTCGCGGCGTATTTGTTGATGTCACTGCGTTAGCCCTCATTGATGCATACGTAAAGGCGCGCATTCTGCATCATATCAGTAACAATAACATTCTTGTGGCTTCCTCCGACTCCATGGAAGAAACTGGTCGAGGACTACTCAATGATTGGGACATCGCACGTAAATTACAAGAAGAGTTGTTTCTTCGCTTGCCTCGAGCAGTACGCATCCTCTTCTATTTTACATCTCTCAACTAATCGATCGGTTAAGGGTACCTGGAGGTTCATGTCTGTCGAATTGCTCCGCAGATCTGACAAACCCCATTCCATACATGACGACCTGGAATCTATGTTTTGGGTCCTTGCTTACATCTCCATTCATCATTTCAAGCATGTCGGGTGGATTCCAGTGAATATGTTTGGTCAACAGTCGATCATCCATCTATCCGATCGCGAGCCCAAGATATGGGGAGGAGCGGAGAAGTATTCCTTCTTGCGTCGCTCCGAGTTCACGTTCTCCTGCCCAGCTCTCCACGACCTCATATTCGATCTTCGCATATCCTGGCACCGCTATCATCTTAGGTTGGATGAAGACGAGCATGAGCGCCTGGCACGAGACCCCTCGGAGCTCCTTGAGTTCTTTGATAAGGCTCTGCGCAAAGGACCAGAGGCGTGGTCCGATGGCGAGTGGGTGGATGATCAGTATCCAGGCAGAGAGAGCTCCCGCACAACCCTCAGCATAGAGGTCACCACGACTCTCGGCCATGATGCCGAGGTACATGAAGGCGTCATCGGCAATAGACGTCAACAACCTCCCGAGAGAGACGGACGCAAGCGACAATTAGAGCATCAGGAAGAGGCAAGAGATGGGAACCTTTCAAGGACGAAGAAGATCAAAGCCACAACAGTGCCTCAGCCCTCAAGCCGTCAGGGACCGGTGC
The DNA here is from genome assembly GCA_022160315.1 of Panus rudis PR-1116 ss-1. Classification (NCBI taxonomy): domain Eukaryota; kingdom Fungi; phylum Basidiomycota; class Agaricomycetes; order Polyporales; family Panaceae; genus Panus; species Panus rudis. The sequence continues at coordinate 19,956 of MU275274.1, forward strand.
GGCGCAGTTCAAGATTGAGGAAGAGATGATGAATTATTCTCTTCCTTCAACAGGTCTCTTTTGTGACTGTTAACTTATGACTCAGCTGAGCATATTCCGCTATCCGTCTTCGACTCTCCTGGACTGTGTCCGCTACGGGTGCTCAGTCTAGAGTATCATACAACGTTAAAACCTATCAACGACAGGTAATATGAGAGTCTGCAGGGAGTGACTTCGCGTTCTCTGAGTCTTAGTACTTAGTCGTCCGAGTCGTGACCAAAAACGGGCTTGACGCTTACTGGTGCGTGTCAGTCGCTTTGATACCGGTCCTCTTTGGTTGTCGACATTTCAAACAGCAAAGTTCAACATACTGTGTGATCATTCTGGGTGAGATGGTATACTACCAGCAGTGGTACATGGATGAGATCTGCAGCGTCACCGGACAATGGCTGATGAGGCTATAATCAAGCTTGCGCGGGGTGGTAACGACCGGGATTGTATCCATCAGTGAAGGAGCGTTTCACATTACGCCTCGGATCGGAATCTACGTCTGAAGGAGCAGGCCTCTTACGACCTGTTGGAGGAGCAGCATTCGACTTCGCAGTTGGAGGATCAACGCGCGTCGCACTCGTGGCAGTAGCGGGGCTATCTCCTGAACGTAGCATGGACCTAGACCTTCTGACATTGAGTGTATCTGTCTCTCTTCGTAGCTTGTTCCTGACGGTCGTCTCCAACGGTCTTCTGAGGATACTGGTCGGCATACCACTGGCTCTTTGTCCGAACAGCATCTTCGCGCTCCAGAGCAGCATCGAAGTAGCTTAACAGTCGCTCTAGGTTGGCTCGCCATTCGACATGCATGACTCGGAATTGGGCCTCTCCCACCTCTCGTTTCCTCAGGTAATCGCGCGCCAGAAGGCGTGTACTTCACCGATAAGAGCATCGAGCGGCGGGCACGCAAATTGCAGAGATGGTCCGGCCTCTTTCACCTAGTCGGTATACGTACTTCGGTAGCTCGTCATCCGGTGAGACTTGCTTGTGCTCATCGAATATCGCTAGATCGCAAGTTTTATGGTGCTCACGATGATGAATCACCATGTAGAGAAGGACCCACATCGTACAAGGCTCGGCATCGTCGTAAAGTTCGTGGGGCTTATTAGGGTCTTCAAGTAGTGCAATAGATAAAAATTACCATGTAGCCTTCGTAAATTGACGTCAGCATGCAACTATAGCTTGAAGATCATATCGGAAAGTTTGCTCACAGGTCTATGCAAATTCACCTTACCGTATATGCGGGCGAGTGCTCAGTGCTAGTGATACGCGTCCCGTATATTATACTATAATATACGCATGGACGCATATCACACGAGGGCGACGGCAACGAGAATAATCTGGACGAACCTGACAGTGTAACCATGCACGGGTAATTCCGACCACACCGTATGTCCTGTACTCACAAATACGTTGATCCTGAGCATAGATGAGTTTTGCGCAATATCAGCCTTGGCGAAGCATCCAGGGGGAAAAGACACGCGTATGGCATACGCCTCTCTTCTACGCCGGGACCACCAGTACGCCAGTAACGCCACCATAAGTTCCATAACTACCTTCCCCCGAGTCGAGGAATAGGGGACCAGCGAATTATCCGCCTCGAACCAATAACTGTATTGCACGTTCATGATCGTCAGATTGCGACTTTGAAGGTCAGAACTTCTGGCTGACACTTACCTCTGGATTGGATCCCGGGGCTTCACTGGCATGCCAGTGGGCGAACCTACACCGACTCGGAGGGAAGTCTGGGATTGATCTTTAAGCTTTAGTTCCTGTTTGTGGTCTTCTACCGAGCAGCACAATACGCCGTACCCGTCATCTAGTAGTATGTGTAGCACTCCATGATGGAGAAGGGAGACAAGTAGAGTCGTGCCCAATAACAGAGCGTATTGCCAGAGCAATACCGGTGGATAGCGGTGGATGTCCAACCGGGGTCACGAGCAATATTAATGGATCTTGGTCGTGTACTACTTACACGGCGGGGCTGTGATGATGGCCGTCTTCGATATCTAGCTCGTTGGTCGTCTACCTACACTACCACCACCTAACGTTTAACGCCTAGTCGACCATGCAGTTTGAAAGTGAAGCTCAGGCCATTCGTATCGCAATAGCTTGAGTCAAATCCTTTTTGTCTACATGCCGGAGTTCTCACCAGTACACCAACGTCCTATAGGCACTCACAGCTCTACGCCACAAACCTCGGAACCAATCAATCCACTGTATGCGAATTTTTTCGCAGAGTAATATCGCTGCGGTGTAGATGCTGACATAGGTGCATATAGCCTATGTTCTTGACCTGCGCTCCAACCTTCCAACAGAAGAGGAGGAAGAGCGACTGTGGCGAGAACGCGCGTTAGCTCTGGAGCAGGAGATTCAGGTCCTTCGGGATCAATACGAAGCTGAACGTATCGGTGCGTGTATCCCTTCTTTAGTCAGATTGGACGTGCAACCTGACTGGCCTTTTGACAGAGCTTGCCGCTCTACGTTCTCAACAACCTGTGTCTCAATCTGAACAAGCGTCCTCGTCAGCTCCCCCGCCCACCAACGGTGGCAAGAAGAAGAGCGCGCAGAAGAAACAGAAGAAACAAGCCAGCGATGGAGTTGTCCCTTCGTCAGAGCCTAGGAAACCGACGAATATTAACCTAGATTTCGACATACTAACCCGTGCGTTCAGGGCCAATCTACTTCCACTGCTTTTCAGGTGGCTCATTGATTTTCGGGTTTGCTATGTAGAGTTGGAGCTGCCCACGATGCCTTCCACAACCAGTTTACTAACAGACCTTCGCCAACTGAGCATTCTGCTGAATACTAACCAGAAGCCAAACTCCCTCATATATGCCTCATCTGGACGTACACTTGATGGTCTCTCGGGTCTATTGCTCTCTTTGCTACCTCCGAATGCTTTATCTGTCTCGCCGTCTGGCTCCTTCACAGCGCTCACCTCTGCTCTTCCGCAATATCTACACGCCATTCTACCTCTGTATCTAGGTCGACAGTTGTCTTCTGATCCCTCAGTCCGAATGGAAAAGCTCAACGGTCTCCTAGACCGACTAGCCAACAAGATCCTGTGCCCTCTCATCAGGTCATTCGCCGCCGTCTCCTCAAAATACATCTCGGAGCTTTTCATGCCTTCTACGCCGCGCTCCATCGTTCCACCAGACATACGACCCCATCTCCTGACACTTCTACGGACCGTGGTCTCTTCGCTACGGGAGCTTTCCATTTCGTTGAGCTCAAACGCAACTGGCACTCTCCATTCACCTTCGGGTTCTGCTAAAACGTCCGCGCATCGTGCAAGTGGAGGTCAACCTGCAAGTGACCCGGGCAAATCAAATATCGACGGGGCGCTGTTGGAGAGTAATATCCAAGACTTGTTCAGGCTGATTACACTGGAAACCATTCGCGAATTGGACAATCTCTTCCCAAATATACGCTCCTCGAATCCAAACGCGTACGAGAACTCTTCATCTTCCACCACTGCTTCCGCGCTCCCAGACGATCTGACCAAACAGGCCACGTCTAATCTTGGACCAGGTCCATATACACGCGAACCGGTCCCGAACGCTGTCAAGAACAGTTCACATGCCATCTCGAACTTCGGTGAAACCTTCCGCTCGGGTAGGGACCTACCTCAGGACCATAATGAATCTGATGCTCGTGGTCCTACGCGTGGATGGCTTCCTGGAACTTCAGGGCGGAATGCATATGATCATCTCGACAACGTTGCTGGGATGCATCGTGATCAGCTGGATCGTCTTCAGGGAAATGCGCATACGCATATCGACATCGACATCGATCTTTTACCTCAGGGTCGTATCGCAGCTGCATCGACATTTGCATCTACATCTATATCAGACCCTGGTGTATCCAAACCGAATTCGAACTTGACAAATGGTACTGATACTCACGGCATCGGTATCACGGCCGGTCCATCTCCATCTCCATACACAGCCCAAACGAAAATGGCGCGCAAAGATTCAGTATGGTATCTATGCACCGTGATGCACATCCTGCTTGCTGTTGTCTTGCCTTTACCGATATCAGATCACCGCGAGGACGACGAGGTGTGTCTACTGTTCGGACCGTCGGATTTCGGTCAAGGGACAGATGATGAACGAGAACGAGGCAAGGAGGACGAAGGTTCGGGTTTTGGACTGGACGCGTGTATGGACGTGAATGAGGGCAGGGGCGAACACGTGAACGCGAGGACGGATGGAAGGCGAAAGGAAGGTACCACAATGAACGGGAATTGTTCTACGTTACTGCGGGAAGCGATATTCTCGTCCCTCTCGGAGTTGCTTCGGCGGAGCACTTACCCCCTCCATCCCATTCCTCACACACCTTCACCAACGTCATCGGCATTTTCATCGTCAGCACCCTTTTCATCTTCATCTGCACCTTCATCTTCATCTTCAATTCATTCGTCTTCATTTACGAGCTCATCTATGTTTCTGTCTCCGCATACAGCGCAATCTCCGAATTCGTCTCCGCAACCGCCCGATCGGGAGGTTCTAATCCCAAGTTCAATAACGGAAGGCGTAAACTCGGGTGAAGGTCATGTCCACACATCCCTGCTCCTTCCCCGGGCCTGCGTCGACGAGTGCGGGGAAATAGAGGAAGGTATATGCTTAGTCGATCCCGGAGATGGGGTAACGCAAGTTGACGGACGCGGGGTCACGGAGACGAGTGGAAACCCGCCTACCCAGAATACCCGGAAACGAAAGAGGACGGTCCTAGAAGAAACACACGAAGATATGCAAGAGGCCATCCAGAACAAGAGGAACGTTAGACGACGTGTCGAAGGTGATGAACATAGTACATTCGAACAGCGGAGGATGAAGAGGAGGAAAGAGATGAGTGAGCTTGAGAGGGAGATGATATTGGCTGTTATTGAGAGGGTTTGGCTTTGTGTTTGATGGTTCGTCTGGTTGACTGGTTTATCGCAAGCGGGAACCCCGAGGTTGAGTTTTGACATTTGTGTTCGTGACTTCCGCATTTGGCTCCCATGCCGCAGTGCCGAGGGACGTGACTTTGTTACCAACCACCCGGATCTCAATCATCTCAGAAGTACTTCGACTGTTCGACATCGTGCTCGCAAATGTTGTTTGAGATTACAATGGCGAGTCCCAACTGCTATTTGGGTATGAATATGCCAGTTGAAAGTGACTAATTAAGATTTTGGTACTTTATTGGAAGTTTCCGAGTCGGTCTTCAGGTCAGTGGATTTTTCATGTTTGTCATGCTTGGATGGTTCATTTCCTAGTCATGGTATCTATCATTGGGGCAGCCGGACCCCTCTTCCTCACCGGTCATGACATAAACTAGTAAGTATTCAAGCTGTGCCACTCCTCGGAATACTGCTCTGCTGCGCCACTTTGGAACGCAGATTAGATTCGCCACCTCAGAGTCAAAGCCCTTAAGGTCGCTTCATGGTTCACCCTGCAATCTTCAATTGGCAGACAATGAGACAATGGTCTCGGAACAAGGCAGTCAATATCCCTTTGTCTGGTGCTCTGTATAAGAGACCACACTCATTACTTGAGCCGGGGAACCCTGACTGCCCTTCGTGTGAGCTCCTACCACCACTTCGAGTCAACGGTGGTCTGCTTCCACGTACATTTTCTACATTTTTCGTCTCCCCCGGTCATCTCAAAACAGACCATGGTAAATTCAACGGGTAGGAACGGTCACAATAATGGTCACAGTAAGTCCTCTCGTACGAAGCATTGAACACAATCTGACAAGTACGAGCATAGTTCCTCCTGAAGACCAGCTTGTTGCGGCTCTGCACAAGTATGCCGTTGAAGGCATACCTCAGAAGGCGCGCTTGCAACGCCTTTCAAAGGAGCTTGGATACCACATCCGGTATGTCATGCGGTCTCCAAGTTGATGTTCCTCTTTTAACTCTGTTTATCTTCTCAGTTTGACGAAATTGGGTGAACTCAATAAGAAGTACAATGTACCTTCCGTCCGCAAACCGCCTCCAGCTCCTGTCGCACGTACCCTTATCAATGGAGCTATGGCTGCCGATACCAGCCGCTTGAATGGGCCCAATTCCATTCGGCAGACGATTGCCATGCAGGGATATAGGATTCCGCGGTAAGTTTTGTTACTCGTCAGGGTATTGTGGAGGTATTGACCGCCACCATGACATTTACATAGTGATACAGTACGAAAGGTCATGCATGAAGAAGACCCCCTGGGGTTTGATTTGCGCCAGCCTGGTACCAAGAGAGTCATCAACCGGAAACCATTAACTTCGATAGGAATCTTGCACGAGGTGAGTTGTGATGGCCATGAGAAATTCTCAAAGAAGGCCTTGGACATGGGCGAGGTTGGCATCGATGTGTATGGTATGCGTGACAAATGCAGCGGCAAGGCACTCAGCATGCGAGCGGTACCGAACGCACGCAAGGAAGCTGTTGTAGTACATCTGTACCTGGATCTAGCCGAAGAAGTTGGAGGTACGTATGTATTTACTTGCTATAGTCGTACCCACTCATAGGTGAAACTTGCAGCAATCCCAATGCAGTTAACAATTGATAAGGGGAGTGAGACTGGTTTGATGTGTGACGTTCATGCTACCTTAAGGTATGTTCACTGAGCTTCATGTTTGCGCTCACCTCTGACATTTTATGTCCAGGAACCGGTATGCGCCGCATCTTGATATAGACCAGTGGCCTCCGTACATGGCAATGACTAGCACCCGAAACATCCGAATCGAGAACATGTGGTCCCGTTTGCGAAAATATACTGGAATCAATATTGCCGATGTGCTCAAGGAGGGCAAGACCAATCAATACTTCAATCCTAACAATCCAGTCCATGTGTGAGTCATTTCGTCATAACTGAACTGAGAAGTTGTTGCTCATTTATATCTTGCCTTCCATATAGGAATCTGTTCCAATGGCTCTGGCCTCCGATCGTTCAAGAAAAGCTTGATGAATTTGCTATGTACTGGAACACTCATCACGTCCGTAAGCAGGACGAGTCTAACCTTCCATCTGGTGCTCCCCCTAACCATATATTCGAAATGCATGATGTATATGGGTTTCCGTCTGTTCACATCCCTGTCCCTCAGGAGGCTATCGCAGAAATGAGGGAACAGCTGCCGCTGACCCGAGAGGATGCTTTCCGATGGGTCAGTGACGATTTTGCCGATCATGCTCAGTCAATTTATGAGGAGCTTGGTTCGCCTTTACGTGCTATTCATTCTGGCTGGGAAATATTTGCCATGATGGCTCCTCGTTTACAAGAAATGTATCTATAGCTGTTGTAAATCTCATTCAACTCTATCTGGAGGGCAAGCATGTACGATTCCACCATGCAATTGAAGGACCAAATATACCGTCTAAGGCAAATACACACTGCAAGTACGTATGCAACACGATCATGTGATCAAAGGAGCGCCTTGTGTAATCAGAGGGGTTACAAAATGGTAGCACCAAAGACTTACCAGTCATATATGCAGCTCTCCAAAGGTTTTCTCACAATATCAGAGCTTAGTAGACATACCTGGGCCCATTTTGAGATCAATAGAGTAAGCAGAAGGTGCTATATAATTCAAGAAAGTGTCAGGAGTGTTTTACTGAGTATCGGCCGGGTATGTAGACAACTGACTAAGATTCTACGTAGTACCAGTACCATCACATGCAGGTGTTGGTCAAGAAATTGTTGCATTGCTAGTATATTAAGTACATTCTACCACAGATCATCATTCATCAATTACGGTATAGGTTCTGAGCTACAAGACTGCTAATCTTCAAGTTCCATGTCCGAACCGGCTTGTGACCCTGCTGTCTCATCGTCTGACTTATCTTCTGCTCCATGGTTCTCATCCCCAAGTAGGTTATCTTCATTGTCCAACCCCAGATCTTTACAGACCTCCATACATGTATGCTGCTTCAAAAACTCCTCAATGCCACTTTCGCCATGGTCACCGAGACCACTTTTCCTAGTAGATAACAGTTCAGTAAGATATCATTATTGCACAACAATCCAATGGGTTGGCGTACCCTTCCTTGGTATGCATCATCAGGTCGAAAAGAACATTTACTCTCTTTATACTTGTACCTTCACCACGCACGGCCGTTTCCGTAGCTATAGAGTAGGATATCGCAAACACTGGCAATCAATGGGTCGAGCTGTGGAAAACCAAATGAGCCCATACCTTGTAAATCTGTGAAGACAAATGTCTTCTTGCTCCAGATATAGGAGAAGTGAGCAAACGCATTCAGAGTTTGTCCAAGTTTTCCACTGTGGTTTGGATGAGCGTTCGTTCCGCTATATTTGTTGACGCGTATGCTGCGTAGTGGCTCTAGCAACCATGCAACCAAGGTATCGGGATCTTCCAGTATCTCTTCTTCGTATTGCGTCTTACTGACCCCAGATGCCTTAGACGGACCTGGCCCATTGTCATCGATGATCTCGGTAGCCAGAAGGTAGTCTGTAACCACAAAGTCTATGATCAATGAAAGATATCAAGAACTTGAAAGGCTTTGGCATAACTGGACACTCACTGTCTGCAACTTCCGCTTGCTCGTTCTTGCGAGCATATGCATAGAAGTTTTCCAACACCAACTTTGCCAAACTTGCGCAGTTCGCCTCGTCGTACAAATGAAGGCGGTTACCAGTGACTGTAACGGGTTCTTCATCCCCTTGTCCAGTATGGAAAAACCTCTTGGCCATGTATTGCTTGGTAGTTCCATCTCCCATGCGAACCTCGGCCTATTGTACAATAGCATGAGGAAACTCAATAGCTGACAAGTAACTCGTGAGTGCTCACCTTATATGCATGCTTCATGCGACCACTAGCTGCAGGTACCCTTTGAATTTGTGCAACAACAATCTGTGAGTCTTCAGGTTGCCAGTCTACCGTGAAGCGACCCTGTGCTGATAAGTTGGTGGTAGCGAGACGCAACCGCACTGTGTCCATTGTCTCTTGGGCGGCCCGCATTTGAGTGGCAGGATGGAAGGAAGATACAAGCGGTGCACCTGCATTCCATCGTGATTGAGTCACATCATTATTGAGGCATATATAGAGAGGATATGCGTACCATGCCTTGATTTCTTATGCTTTGTTACCACAGAAGCCATATCACTGTCATTGACAGCATCAGAGTCACTATCCTCGTTTCGTCGAGCACGTTTTGCTCGACGTGCTTTGATACCCCCACCAAGTTGCTGCGGAATAGGCATTCCCGTCCGGCCTTCAAACTATGATAGTGCATATCATGAGCAACGTGATACTCAAAGAAAAGCAGCAGCTTACTAGAGAATCACTGATCACTAGCTCCAGGTGAACGTCAGGTCGCGTTTTGGAGCTCTTTGAGGCTGCTTTTCCAAAGTAAATCGCATGGTTCGTAGCACTGTAGTGTAGGTCATAGAACTCACCGAGGGTTAGGAGAAGCGACCCGTCCATTGGAAGGACATTACCCTTCCATCGTAAGAATGTATCATCGCTGATGTGAGTATGTTAGGAGCCGGACTTGAATTCAGCAGAGTTATAACCATACTTACGCGATTAAATCCTTAGAACATAATAGCGACCAGGATTGAATGTTCAAGGAGTCAATTATATGACTATGGACGTCTACGCGTGCAGTGATATTGATCAGTTCGAAGTAGGAAAGTGGTAAAAGCACAACAAACCCTACCTGGCATCTGCATATCTGCAGGAAACGGGATGGTGATGCGTCCCAGGTCCGTTGACACTCGCTTACCCACACGAGGATCAACTACAACTGTAATGTTTCGGCTGCCAGAATTGGGACGGGATAGGCTCTTTGCCATCGCAGGATTCGTAATTGCCGATGGGCGATTTGCTAAACTGCCTTGCACTTGAAAACTCCGCAAACGATCATTTGTGAGATCCCGGCGGCGCTGGGTGTTCTCCTGAAGATTTCGAGCAAGGGCCTGTGAAGCAGAATCTTGTGAAGGTGTAGCCTGGATGGTTGAAAGACGAACAGGCTGGCTGGCAGCCTGATTTGGAATAGGCTGGCCCTGCTGAGAAGCTTGCTTACATCCAGCACACTTCTCACCCTGTTCATAGTGTCGCCCAAGCGCACCACAGTCTTCACATTGGCCCCAAGTCTTGCAGTAAGGTGAGTCAACATGTGAATAGTCAGTTGAATTACTAGGAAACACATACCTTAACGGCAGCTATCATCGTGACATCATTCTTCTCGGAAAGTGTGGCCATGTAAACACAACGGCCGCAGAGACCAGCATAATCCTTTCGAGGGAATATGCCATTACATGCGTCACCAGGAGAGCCGGTACAGCGTGTCAGCTCGGTATTATCACGAACAAGGTCCATGCCAATGTAGAAGGTCAGAGGAGGTCAGAGGAGTGTACACGAATTGGGGAATTGTAGAGTTCCTTCCAATGCGAGGTGTGCTCTATTTATGGGCGCAGCAGCTTGATGGCGCATAGACAATGTTTAGATGTCAAAGCAGTCTCAAAAGGATTTGGCAGTTTATGCCATTGTCTGACATTGACACCCACACATCAAGACCTAAGCAGGAAGTGGCTCATTCCAGAGAATTGGAAATACCTACCACAGAGCTTCCCGCAAACAAGAAGCTTGTCGTCAACTCAAGGAACAGCTGAACGGCCACATTTAAAGTTGCATACCAGACACTGGTGGGACAGGTGTTTCGTATAGACTGTCATAATTGGCAGGCAACTGATCTGCAACTCTTCAAGGGTCGTTCTAGCAGTAATGGCTGAACGGAGAAGCCCAATGTTTCTTGAGGCAACAGTCCTACACTGATGTTACTATATGTAGCTTCATGTTTTTCTTAGTGTATCATGGCCCACTTGTTACGAGAAAACAAAATAATACATCATTATATTCAGGCCTGACCGACACCGAGGGGGTTCATACACAATATACTAAATATTGGAAACATAATTTCATAACTTCTTCAGATAGGAGAATGCACAGCACCTAAAAATGCGAAGCAGCAACTCACCGTTGTGTGTGATTGTCCGTAATTGCTTGACTCAAGGCAAGATGGGATTGCGATACTGCTGGTGTATCCTGAGCCCGCGTATTTCTTGACATGCGATAGAAGGGAGGTGTAAACAAGAGAGACGAGGAAAAACAGCCTTGTGCTGGAGGCACTTCGTGCTCAGTGAGTGCGTCCAGTAGGACCAAGGAAGTTGCAGGTACCCTAGGTCCAGTGGACCTGTCCAAAGACCGAGAGGGATACCTGCAGCCAGGGGCAACAAGTGCTGTAAGCAAAAGAAAGGTAGAAAAGACAAGGAGAAACATTCAGAGAGCAGGAAATAGGGAAGAGGATGACCAGACTTGAGCAGAGAGCGCGGTGAAAGCAAGAAGTCGTGCGCGACAAACACTGACAGCCCCGCAACGGTGGCGTGATGTCACACATGTGACATATTCCCACGCATGATCCTTTGGCGCAATGTGCAAAAGTACAAAATTCAACCTCGGTGAATCCGCCGACGTTACTGGTTACGCGTTCTAGGTCGAAGCTCTCGCCGGTGTGGTGCATTGATATCGTAGGCGTTGTAGCCGACTTCCCAACTCGTTCGCATCCGTTTCGCCAAAACGCACTAGGGTCTCCTGCGCATCACTCGCGATCCGTGAATCACATAGTCTCTCCAGTATCCTTGAAACCGACTGGACAGGCTCTTCCCAATCGTTCCCATCCTCAGGCCTCACATCTCAGAATCTGCTTCTTCTCTCCTTCCGACCTGATCGAGTTCGCTGCCAATGCCTCTTCCCGAACCCAGCACAGCACTTATCCCTCCTAAACCCGGTCCCACATGTAGTATGTATGTACGAAATCGGCTCCGAACGTTACTTGCTTCTTCTTCACATGCTATACCAAACTTCGGCGAAACCTTTCGTTCGGGTATGGACTGGTTCGGGTTAGTAAAATGGATTCAATCAACTTTGATGCGGGTTCCTCCTGGCCAGCTGCTCGCTCACACTGCTCTTGCTCGTGATTATACCCGTGTCCTGCTTGGACCCTCGGATCTCAGAACTCAGGCTGTTGCTCGCGACTGTCTGTCATCCTGGATCCTCCCTTGCTGCTTGTAAATATGGGGACCTGATCGTCTAGTCAACCTCAGGAATGGTCAGGAATATGATAATATCACGGTCAGACTCATGGCTCTGCACGCGTCAAACACCTTCACTTTCCAAATCCAATAACATGTCCACCGTGACATCGATTTTTGGGCGCATGTATCTTCGTCTGACCCTATCCTACCCTGTCAGCACCAGCAGATCCAACTCCTTCTCCTGACCCCGGGCCCGGGCCTACTGGATCGAAGGATTTCGATCTCGACTACTCGTGATTCGATCTCGACGTCGACTACTCATGGCATCGGCATCGATATGCATCAAGGCCGACTCGGGACGGTAAGTAATAAATTATCCGTGTATCCGTGTACATACCATTATGTTCCTCAGGCCTCAGGCCTCGAGCCTCACATCGTCATTCGAACGTCGCTATTAACATTTATTCGACAAACACGTCTCTATTAACATTTATTCAACAACCACGTCTCTATTAACATTTATTCGACAACCATATAACTACTCACGGTGCACGGTGCACGATGCACCGTCTTCAAGCTTCAAGTTCCACAAACGAAGGTATGTCTATCTATTCGAACTTGAATTTCGGACCTGTCACGGTGGGTTGGCTAAGGCACTCGATCGAGGTATAACGGTAAAACGTTGAACGGTACAGGATCTTACTAGGCTTGCTAACTATAGATCTTACTAGCTTGCTACGCTAACTATAGCTCCGCACTGTGGGAACTGAATCCACTTTTAAAAAGTGGGTTATCCACTGATTCTGAAAAATCAGTGGGTGTAGCCACTGATTTGGGTCCCACTAAAAATCAGTGGGTCGAGAATAGGCAGATTATCCACTGATGCGATAAGTGGGTTTCCCGATTGGGTGCAAAATCAGTGGATAATACCACACTACGAATTACTGCCAAAATCAGTGGGTTTTGCACTTTCCCTGAAACAGGTTCATTGCTTGCTCAGTAAGCACGTAATCTCATTCCCTCGAGTGCCGTTGTTCTAAGTGTTCCGTTTCCGCAACTTCAGATACAACTTGGGCCTGTTTCATGGTCAAATTGTTGCTCTGAGTCTCAGTCTCTGACGTTCTCCAGCGAGCACGTGCCCGTTTGGAGTAGGCGCTTATATTCCCAGGGACTACGTCATCCCGCCAGGACCCGCCGTCCGCGCGACTTGGGCATTAATTGGGGCTTTGTGTTGACCGCCACCTCTCTTGCTCAAACCACCACTTCCTCATTCTCACTGGATGCGCCCATTCACCCGCTCATTATATGCCTCTTTGCACAAGATGTAGGTCTTGCGGTGGATATCAGTATGGTACACATTTAGGCACGATCGAGTTCGCCCATGGATGGAGTAAGCACTCATACTTTTCATCCCTCTTCCACATCGTCCCCCGGAAGGTGTGTCCGTTTGAGCAGGGACCGGCCGCACAGCAGTGGAATGTGAGTACATCATATAAGGTGATGTACCTCTTCGTTTTATTGGCGGGCACTCCCGACTCGTACAGCGCTTCGAACGCGCGTTGAAAGCAGGTATGTAGTAGTACTAGCTACAAACTTCAAAAACTCGCCATCCTGCTTCCGCCCATCAACATTGCTAGTATTGATGCTATTCGTAAGTCGCCCTCTCGCTTTTGTTTGTTCAGTCTTAATTGTCAACTCGGAAATTGCACCTCATGAGGTTACCCCCCATGTCTAACTAGACTAACATGCCGGTTGTGCCCTCCCTCAGCCAGTGTGACTCGCGATGAATAGTTTCGTAAGTGCACTATTCCACGACTTCTTGCTTATTCCAGCCTGGCTCGTTGGCGTTGTATGTATATTTTGAAATTACCATGTACGATCTCTGACGATGGTGTCCTCTGATAGTACGTGCGTATCCGCCAATCACCTGTTACGTCGACACTGCTGTAAGTTACTTATCACCATTCCCTCTCCTTCCCTTTAACTCCACTGATATATTGCCCAACTTCAATGGTACATACCATGTAGTATCTGCACTCATACTGTTATCATAATGGACGTAGTTATGTTGTTATTCATGTATATGTAGTAGTAGGATCAATATAATTTAGTTCCAAATTATTAGTGTATCGTCCATGAAAACTGAGTGTATCACCCACTGAAATGCTGCTGGATTACCCACTGATCTTACCCACTGATCCTACCCACTGCTACATCAGTGGGTTTCCTGCTGATCAAAATGTCACCAAATCAGTGGGTCCATTTCAGTGGGTGACCTGCTTATATTTTCAGTGGATTCTACGCTTGCTATCAGTGGAAAATCTTGTGAAGTTGCAGTGGATGCGCCACTGGCAAATCAGTGGGTTCTATTCCCACAGTGTCCGGGAATACGTTGAAGGGAATACGTTGAAGTACCATCGAATTCGAAGAGTCGGACGAACGTCAAAGCCTCAAAGCCGGCCCAAACATAACCTCATACTAAACATAACCTCATCCCAAATCTCACTTACCATCTCCGGGCTCAAGCACACCACGCACGACATCCTCCACGCACGACATCCAACATGCACGACATCCTCCCTCCTCCACACACGACACACACGACATCCTCCACGCACGACCTCGCAAAAATCAACAACAGTCTAGTATGGTCTGTATAACATAACAGTGTAACAGTGTAACAGTATATAACAAGAATAACAAGAATAACAAGACACAACGGTGAGGGAAAACGGTGAGGGAGGAAGGGATAGGGAGGAGGGGGTAAGGGGTAGGAGGAAGAAGGGGTAAGGAGGAAGGGGTAACGCAAACGAATCGACTGCTCGGGATATAAAGTATTTATACGTGCATGCATCATCATGTACGGGATTACGGAATAAAGGGATTACTGCAATCGGACTCAGGATCGAGCATAGAGGATGTGTAGGGGGTTGTGGGGAAAGGTTGTAATCAGGGAGGTTATAATCAGGGCAATCGTGCACAGTACAAGGACCATTGCACATGTGCAAGCATCGAACAGTATAAACAAAAAAGTGACGGTGACGGTGGCGCACATGTCCAAGACTCCAAGACTCCAAGCAACAAGCAACAAGCAGGATATCGAGATGATATGATAACGACGATAAAACGCGAAGGAAAACGCGAGAGTGAATGAACAGGTATAGCACAAAACACAAAACACAAAACCCAAGGTCAAGAGACGATGAGAGGGGGGTAACGGTAAGGATAACGACTATAAGACAACAAAGGTATAAAAGAGACGCATTGCAAGAGAGCCAAGGGGGGAACAACAACGGGGGTCCAGGAAAGGTATAATCAAAAAAAGTCGATGTCGACGAGGAGAGCCATAATGGACGATAATAAGATTACAAGCAGCGAAGGGCGAGGGCGGGGCGCCGATGATCATGAGCAAACAAGGCGCGTGACGGGAGAAGCCAAATAATGACTAATAAAAACGGTTGGGGCGGGGACGGGGACGGATGGGGAAGGGGAAGGGGGACGGACGACGGGTAAATCGACGCGCAGTGGCATGACAGGCAACAAGCGAGAAGGAAGTCGGGCGGAGCAAAGGGGAGGATACGTCAAGGGAAGCGACATCGGTGACAAAGAAGGCGTTTGACGGGACGTGCGGTAAACTCTTCTAAAACGTGGAGAGCGTGATCGGGCCCCCGAGCGAACGAGGCTCCAGCTCCTTGGGCACCCTCAGTTGGAAATCTAGACACGCCACAGACAGTCAGTCAACGAACACAGAACGCCCGGGGTGGAGGGGGACTTACCGCCGTCAACAATGAGAGGGTTCTGTCTCCTCCGGCGTTTCTCCTCCTCCTCCTCCTCGAGCTCAATCTCATACGCGAGCTTCGTACCCGGGATTCGGTATCCAACGAGGTTAACAGGCTTAGGCTCCCATCTCCCCCCTCCCGATGCCTTACACATCGCACTCGGCTGGCGAAGAGGATAAGCTTGCAACTCGCCAAGATCAGTCTCACACAACCGCGCAGAAACCGTTGGCTCAGGGGAAGTCCTCAAAGGAGAATGCGGAGTCCTCGGCGAAGTATAGGCGCGGCGAATAGATGGCCGGAGTGGGACGTGAGGGGACCTAGGGGAGGATGATGATGCAGTACTACTGGAGGAGGCGCGACCACCGGGGGAAGACGCGCGCGAGGTTGAAATTGGGTCGGCTTCCTGCGTCCTTAGAGAGGAGGATGACGGCAACTCAATGGTGACGGAACGCCCTATGACGGGTGAGCGCGAACCCTTGCGCCCGTGGATCTGATCCCAACAGTCATCGCACACCCTTGAGACGACGACGGGAGATGAGGGCGAATCATATTGTGATACGGGGATGTCCCGTGGGGGATGGAAGAAATCAAGGTTGGACGTGTCGAGCAGATGGGTCTCTCTCGATGAACACTGAGCGCAGAACACACCGCCGCACTTTCTGCAATGCTGTCGTCATAGGGTTTTGATACGATGAGCACGGATAGGATAGCAGGCTATAGATAGACAAAAGAGATAAACTCACATGTCTGCGTTGTCGGATGGTGAACTTTCGCCTGCACAAGAACGTATCGCAACATGAGGCCTGAGAATCGGGCTGTGTGAGAAACGAATATCAGTCATGCGCGGGTCCTGCCGAACCAAAGAGGCCACCCCATGTTGTGGCGTTAACACGCGCCACAACGAGACGCGTTTCCTCTCCTCCAACCAAGGGATGAACGTACCTTCCAGAGATGTTTGGGAAGGAGCACAGCCAAGTGCTCGTTCACGCGTAACTCGCCTGGAGGTGTACATGGCGGTTCGGGGCGCGGTGAGGAGATAGAGGCAGAGGCAGAGGCAGACGTAGATGAGGAGGAAGCGGACTCGAGTGACCTAGGGTAGGAAGAACTGCTCCCAAGTGAGGACGAACATGTCCCTATATCCCAACTATCAACACGCTGAACGCGGAGAGGAAGGAGGAGAACGCACCTTGAGAGGAAATGATACTCGCGCTGTCCGAGTCGGAAGTCGCACCGCCATGTAACGCAGGCGAGAGAGAGCCAATACGAGAGACGATAGCAGAAGCAAACGACATTCTCAATAATCGACAATAGATGATGAATGATCCTCTTCTTCGAAATATGAGTTGATGAGTGACGGAGGTACAAGGGTAGGGAGAAGGGAAGGGAGGACCAAAAACCCAGCGGAGGAGGAGGAAAGGGGTCATCCGCGGGGGGGTTCTAATATATAACTCGGCGAAACCGCGCCTCTCCCCTCATGCCTCGGTGCCCTACAAGCTGGGCCTGGGAAATCTCGAAATAACCTTCTGCGCGACCCGGGCGTCTCTGTTGTCCGGCGTTCGGCGTTCGGCGTTTCCCATTTCTGTGGCTCACGGTCCTGACGCATCTGATTGGCTCAGCGGGCTCGTGTCTTTCTCGAATCTCATCTTGCCGAATGATTCGCTGGCCACTCGGGCACTCGGCGTAAACGCGGGCGAATCCCCATCCCCCCGCCAGTGCGCACGGCCCCCCTCTTGCAATTGCTGGACTCTTGATTCTGGACGGCGACACGCAGCCTGGCCCACTGGTACTTGGAGTCTTGTACTGCCCTCGGGCCTCTATGCATCATGGGCCATAAGCCATCACCGGTACCCGTGAAATCGCCAACGACTCGAGAAATCGACGACGACAATCGATTATACTCATGGCTGCCTCGCTCCCTCCCCATCTCCCGCTCTCGGAGACTCGGAGCTCGCTTCGCCACATTTCCTCCTCCTGCACATGCAACCCACCCGAGGCGCGCACACATGAATATTGAGCGACCTCCCCCCCCCCTCTCCTTGGCCACACGGCGGAACGGCACAAGCTCGCCAAAGAAGGTAACCCGCACCGTACTATGTATTTGTCGAGATCCCCTTTGAGATCCCCTTTGAGATCCCCTTTGAGATTTTGAAATCTGACATGTGCTGTGTTTCGGGTCCGGGCCTAGCCCCGAAACCGAGGACTGGCAGGAGATCGATAGCCTTTTTGCCGGTTTGTTCGAATCGGAACCAATCTCACTGCTCAGTCTGTTCGGTGGACGAGAGGACTGAGGAGGAGGTCGACCCCCTCGGTGAGGACCGAACGTCGAGCTGGCTTGTCGAGACTCGACGTGCGCGGGGTTCGTGGATATGCGTCTATCTCTCCATTTCATCATGTCGTTAACCATAACATAACATAACGTTTCTTGACACGTCACTTCAACTCCCACTTACTCCGTCTCATGTCAGCCTCAAGTCAACCTTGCTCCGTCTCGTCTCGTCTCGTCTCGTCTGGACGGCGCGCCCACCTGTGGCTAAAATAACGTATAACGATGATTTGGTTGTTAGTAATTACTAAACGTAACCTGTCGGACGTCTTACGCGAACTCCACCCCTTCCGTCTGGTCGTTGCCTTGCCTTGCCTCTGGCCATGGAGCAAGTCGGACCAGGACCTTCTTACATACTTACCGCCCTGCTATTCCGTCCTGAATCCTCGGTTTCTCCTCCATGGACCATCGATTGGACGTGACGTGGACGATGGACGTGGACGATGGACGATGTGGCCTAGAGGATGGACAATTATGCATTATGGCCTGGACAACTTACAAGACGACGCGTACGTTCGGACCCTACAGCTTAAGCTTACAGCCTTCGGAGCACAGCTTACAGTCTTTGGAGTCCTTGGTGTGGTGCTGGAGAAGCTTGAACAGTATCTCCTCGACCTCTCCTCGACCTTTTACTATGCTGTGGCAGCTGTGCTCTATGCTCTGGTTGACTGGTTCTGTGTTTGTGATGCTGTGTTATGGAGCTATAAATCATAATACGAGGATCCTTGGGTCTATCATTATCATAATATCATTTCTACTCCTCCAGGCTCCGCACGATCACACACCCCAAGAATGCATAATTGCATATGCACAGGTTCCCCAACCCGGATCCACCATCGATTCGATTCCAGTTTTCAGTTGTCGTTCTAAGTTGAGACGACGAGACGTTGAACAGAAGTCCGGTTGAGTCCCGACGAGTCGGAGGCTAGAGGTGGGGAGAGGTGGGGTGAGTAACGTTTCTTCCACTTCCACTTCCTCTTCCTCTGCCACTACAGTACCGAGCTGCAGCCAGTTACTAGTTATGTTTCAAGCATATGGTACTTACCGCAGCCCGGCACGCGTATACTATTACTCTTGCTCTTGCTCATGTGACCGTATGCACGTTGGATCCGATCTCGACATCGATCCTGACATCGATCTCTTCAAAGCCACCCAGCACGGACGAACAAAATTACTCGGAAGGAAGCAAACAGATTTACAGAAAGAAAAAATTGTAGGCTGTAGCAAGGGGAATGGTAAGCAAGACTTTGCGTCCGTTTTCCGAACTCTCCAATACTTTTTCAATTTTGGACAGAGCTCTCCAACACCGCAACGATTCGACGAAGCAGACGTAAGAGGAGATGAGGAGATGGCCAATCAGAGCGTGCAGAATTACGCACACGATCAACCTCCCTCCAACCAAAGTTGGGTTACCAAACGACCGACCCATACTTATTGCCAACCAAACGAGTTACGACCGGCCATTGCCAAGTCCCAACGACCTCCTGAAAGCTTGATGATCGATCCTCGATTCCTCGGGCCCGATGTAGATGATCTTGGATAATGATAGCCTTTCTGACCCGCCATACAGTCTCGTACGGTATGCATGGTCGATTGTCGATTGTTGTCAGTTGATGAACCCGACCTAACCCGACCTGCAGCTGACATCGATATCCCCGCGAGATGATGGTTCTACAGTAAGTTGAGCACAAGCTCTCTGAGTCTCTCGGAGCAAACTCAGGATTCAGGAAAACCAGTAAGAGCTCCATTTTTACTAACGACCCACACGGATTTTTCAGTTTTTTTTTTTCATCCCTTCATGTCATGCGTTCCACAGTTCCAAAATTCCAATTCCAACCCTTCCGACCTTTAACACTTTTCAACTTTACAGTATCATATGGACCGGCTATCGCGGTTTCCCGAACCCCGAGTCCCGACGTCGGTCACCGGTGTTTCCTGTTCCTTGTTGGCCAATCAGGTGAAGGCGGGAAGGGGGACGCGTCGATTACCAATTACTTTACTTGAACGGGATTGGACCGCGACTTTACACGGGATTGTCATTGAGGATGCCTACCTTATTCTTATTGGACGGGGGCTGGGATTGGACCGGACCGCGCGGAATATTTACAGTACTAGTGTAAGTAATCGCCGCCGACGCAAATAGCCGGGGGTGCCTTGACCCTTGACCTGGGCGAGCCAATCGAGCGACGAGCGGGGGTTCTTCTCCGGATCCTCATGGGTTGCTATTTAACTTATTGCTTCCTTCTACGCCCAAATGTACGTTCCTGAGGTCCGTGGTCCGTGGTCCGGACTTCCAACGTTCAGTACATCATACAAATCCAACTCATTCGCGAGTTATAGCTATATAGACTTTACCTTAACCAGAGGGACCTACGCCGTTTCGTCATACTTGGTCAACTTGCCTATCTCGAAATAGCGTGTCCTATCATCTACGTATGAAACACTTGTACTCTGACACTGTGGGAACAGAACCCGCTGATTTGCCAGTGGCGCATCCACTGCATTTTCAGAAGGATTTCCACTCATTGGAAGTGTAGAACCCACTGAAATTATAACCGGGCGACCCACTGATTTGGACCCACTGAATTGGTGACATTTTGATAAGCAGAAAACCCACTGATGTAGCAGTGGGTAGGATCAGTGGGTAATCCAGCAGCATTTCAGTGGGTGATACACTCAGTTTTCAGCAGACGATACACTGATAATTTGGAACTGAATTATATTGATCCTATTACTACATATACATGGACAACAACATAACTATGACCACTATAATAACTATATGCTCACAGGTACTACATGATCTACATGATGCGTACCATTAGAGTTCGGCAATATGAGAGGGAATGGAGATAAGTAACTTACAGCAGTGTCAACGAAATAGGTGATTGGCGTACTATGAGAGGACACCGTCATTAGAAATCGTACATGGTAATCTCAAGTATACATACAATACCAACGAGCCAGGCGGGAATAAGCAAGAAGTCATGGAATAGTGCACTTACGAAACTATTCATCGCAAGTCATGCCGGCTGAGGGAGGGCACGACCGGCATGTTGGTATGCTTAGACATGGTGAATACGGCCTTGAGTGGTCAGACAGAATAACCAAACAGCAAATCCAGCACTTGCCTAGGGGAATTAATAGTCAGTTGGGGCCAATATTGACCCAAAGTTCAATGCGAATGACGGGCCCGGTAAGACAGTCCCTCACGAGGTGCAATGTCCGAGTCAACAATTAAGGATGAACAAATAAAGAGCGAGAGGGTGATTTACGGATGGCATCAGTACTAGCGATGTTGACAGGCGGAAGCAGGATGGCGGTTTTTCGGAGTTTGTAGCTAGTACTACTACATACCTGCTTTCAACGCGACGATCGAAGCGCTGTACAACTTGAACTCGGGAGTGCCCACCAACAAAACGAATGAGGTACATCACCTTGTATGATGTACTCACCTTCCACTGCTGGGCGGCCGGTCCCTGCTCAAACGGACGCACCTTCCCGGGGGCGATGTAGAAGAGAGGGTGAATAGTGTGGGTGCTTACTCCATCCATCCGCGAACTCGATCATGCCCAAATGTGTACCATACCCGCCGCAAAACCTACATCTTCAACAAAGAGGCATATAACAAGAGGGTGAGTGGGCGCATCCAGTGAGAATGAGGACGTGGTGGTTTGAGCAAGAGGGGCGCGGTCGACACAAAAGCCCCAATCAATGCCCAAGTCGCGCGGACGGCGGGTCCTGGCGGGATGACGTAGTCCCTGGGAATATAAGCGCCTACCCCAAACGGGCACGTGCTCACCGGAGAACGTCAGACTCGACTCAGAGCAACAAGTTGACCAAGAAAAAAGGCCCAAGTTGTATCTGAAGTTGCGAGAACGGAACACTTTCAGGAACAACGGCCGAGAGAATGAGATTACTTGCTTACTGAGCGAGCAATGAACCTGTTTCAGGAAAAGTGCAAAACCCACTGATTTTGGCAGTAATTCGTAGTGTGGTATTATCCACTGATTTTGCACCCAATCGGGAAACCCACTTATCGCATCAGTGGATAATCTGCCTATGTTCGATCCACTGATTTTAAGTGGGACCCAAATCAGTGGCTACACCCACTGATTTTTCAGAATCAGTGGATAACCCACTTTTTAAAAGTGGATCCAGTTCCCACAGTGCTGAGATCTAGAGTCCTTATGCATACCAACAAATTATGGTGATTACATGCTATGTCGTAACTACGTCAGAGCCTCGGGATATACATCTGCAACCCCTGTCGCAGCCTATCGCAGGAGGTCGCAGGAGGTCGCAGTGCTAGTGCTATGTAGGGACCTGGCGAGATTCGAGACTCGAGGTCGATGACGCTGTTATGATGCATACGACAGTGAAGGACGGAAACTATACTCTTTACAGCGCGTGCTTAAGAATATATGATAAGGTCCTTTGAATTTGAGATTTGAACCAGGAGACCTCGTACTTATTTGATCCGCGTTAGTTTACTTACCTACTTACATATGAGGTCGAGGGCTCGAGGAACGCCATCAAACTGGCACTCGTCGGAGGCCCGAGGAGGAACCGGCGGGGAAGGAACATGACATGATGACCAGGGCCATGACGGGAAACGGCGGGTGGCAGAGTTAGACAAAGATCTGAAAAAATCTGGAAAATCTGAAAAATTGCAATAAGTAACACGCGAATCCAATACGCGACGGTACGCCACCCCCTGCTTCGTGCAATGTGTTACATAGGGCAGCTCGTGGAACGGGTGGAAGATGGTGATTGTAATAAAACAGAGACACCGCGGTGTGCTTCGTTACTATGTGTGCGAACGGCTTCCCTTGGTTACGCGATCGCGACGTACATGTCGTGTGCAATACTCAGGCTAGTGGAGGGCGTGCGCTCCGTCCATGCTCCGAGGTCAACGCCGTCAAGACTCAATAATATGTTTGACGGCGTTCATACTTCATGGCGATTAGGCGAGCTCGTGGAGGATGAGTGGCGTCCGGGTATTGTGCCATAGCTTGAAGCTAATAGAACTGACATTGACCATTGACGTGCGTTCGTAGGAGAGAGAGAGAGAAGTTCTTTGGATTTAAACTGCGAGCAGGCCTGTAACTACAACGCCAAGACACAGTACTAGTAAAATAACTAGCGAAAAATAAGGTTTAATAAGGGTTTAGTGTGTGGTCTCTATCTAGTGATGAATAGACATTGCGAGCAGAAGGTCGTGTGGTCAGTGTGGGTGTGTGATTGGGTAGGAATTGCGTGTCCAAAATTGTGCGAGATAAGATCATGGAAAGAAAATCATAAGTAAAATAGAAACATAAACATAGGACCTATGAAGAAAGGGAAAAGAGAGTATATCATATAGGTGGTTCGCTCGGTGTTTCGTTATGGGACGTCTGCTTGGGATCCTAGTCAGAATACACCTGTTCATCTGCTGTTACGAGGATAGTGTCTTCGCCGGTTTTCGTGAACGCTCCCGAGGCCGCTATGAATTTCGCCAAGGCTTTGATTCCATCGGAGGTTCCTACGATGTCTTTGAGAGTGGAAGAGTGACGGGGGGAGATCGCGTTGAGTATATGTCTGTGTGCATTATAGCGTGGGCAGTCGAGAAGGATATGTTTACGTGTTTGAAGGGGGAAACCGCACGGGCAGGCGACGTCTTCTGTGGGGACGAAGCGTTGGTAGTATTCTCCGATGAACGCATGGCCAGTGCGACATTGGAATACCAGCCCATAGATGCGACGATTTAGGATACGTCGGAAGTGTGGTGGTGGTTTCAAGCTGGGTTCAAAAGTGTTGGCGACGGAGAAGTCGCGTTGGCGGTTTCCTTCATTTTCGTCTCGTCTGTTTTTGCGCCATGTTTCTTTCCACGCGGCCAGGGCAGACTCTTTGCTTTGACGACGCATAAACGTCAGGGTGGGTGGTTCAGCATTAGAGTCATCTTCGGCTGCTGCCTTGGCTTCTTTGTCAGCGCGTTCATTGCCTTCAATGCCCTTATGACCTGGCGTCCACTTAATCGTGATTTCCCGGTGTATCTCTCCTCGCAGGAACTCCGTAGCAGCCTCGCAAAAGCGCGTTGAGCAGTTCTGGCTTGGATGTGGTGTCGTATCGGTGATGGTGGTGATAGCGGCGGTATTGTCGACGCAGCAGAAGATTCGGTGTATCTGATTCGGAAACTCCTTCACATATTCCCTTGCCAAATCCATCCCCTCCGCCAGTCCTCGCATCTCCGCATCGTAGACTTCCGCCTCCTTCCCTAGATGAATCCTCCTTTTCGCCACCTCCCTCCCTCCCCTTAACACAACTACTCCCGCTCCCGTTCTCCTCTCTCCTCTAACCTTCTTCTGCGACCCGTCTGAGTATATGATGAGAGTGTTAAGGTCGTTTTTAATTCGTTGATCGTGCGTTCGTAGGAATTAGCCTAATATTGATGATTGCCATGAAAGACTCCGAGAGGCGGATTGGTATTGCGGATGGATACTTACATAGCCTGAGATACCGTACCTACTTGCTAAGTATTGAACGTTGAACATTGAATGCCGAGAAATGAATCAGTGAACATTCTAAGATGAGTGTATTGAATGCATACGATCATCAGCGACGATGGCATCTTCCGGGCCTCGTATGCGCTCGTATGTTATTGATGTTGATTTCGCGAGCTACGGTGAGTCAATATATTGAATGCATTCATCAAATACTTACGATTCCGGTAATGTATGAAGACAATATAAGCCCACGTCCATTCATTCCTTATCCCTCCTTCCAGGACATCCTATGAAGTTTGGACGAACCCGGAATTGAGAAGACAACTTTGTAGTAGTAGGGAAGGGTCAAGGTTCAATTAGGACCTCCTATGAGAGGTTTCACGGTAAGCATCAGAATTGAGACTTCAATATTCAATATTTCATACGCACCCACGACGTCGATGGGAAGTTGACCAATAACCTTGGACTTGACCGAGCCATACCTGATAGACCTCCCGGGTTCTCATCGCCAAGAAAGGAGCAATGCGTGCTGAAAGCTTGGATTCCCAAGCTTCAGGTCAAACATCATTTCTCGTCCAATAGCATGCGTGAGTGACCATCACTGACCAATGAGACTGGGAGTACTGTACGTACCCGTCTTCCATGCATATTCAGAAAGGGGCCAATCAAAGTACAGTAAATGCCAACAGAAATACTGTCATCCCGAAGACCATTCATCATGTTACTTACCCCCGCCTCCGTTTGCATGTGTATACGTAGATGTTACCCCGCCCGGCCGCGGACTTGGTACGTGGAGTGTCAACGTTCCTCTATTTCCCCGCACTTGTTCTTCCGAACAATCCGACCACCGAATATTGGTACGGAGCAGAGGCAGTGGGAGTACGCATAATCTATGATGCACACTGTCCCGAGGTTACACCGCCCAAGGTTAACCTGAGCTCCCTTCTCGACTTGATCGCCAAGTACAGTAAAGAACGACGTTGCGTGAAGGAGCTGTGTGAAGAACTTGATAGAGATGGTAAGGACTCACCGAAACAACTCCGAGAAAGACGAGAATATCGCTTCTCGTACATAGTATTGCACGTAGAAAAGGCTCCGCTTCGTGGTATTTTCGTTGCTACCGTCCCTCCTTGCTGGAACATGTCATGGTCTTCACGTTCACGTGTTCATCCATGTTCGAGATTTCACCTTCGTCTTCACCTTCGAATCTAGCCCAAGTCCCGATACTCCCGAGCTATGTATTCTGTCTTGTCACATCACTCGCTCCTGTTGTGTCCCCTTGCCAAGCATGACAGCTCGACGGTCCGAAATTCGAACAGACATGCCTCGTTGTCGACAACAATGAGTAAGAATCAGATCAATAGCGACAAAACGCTAACATGAGGTCCATAATGGTACACAGCTACTTACCATCCTGAACCGACACAACTTTCGCTTGATCCCTATCGATGCCACGAGTATTCGGAATCGAAATCGTTGTTTCGATTCAGCGGACCCAGGAAATGGATCTGGCATTGACAGGGTAGGGTAGGGTCAGATGAAGCTAGATCGATGTGGACGTGTTGTTGGAGAGTGGAGGCGTTTGACGCATGTAGGGCCACATGACCGTGATATTATCATATTCCCAACGTTGATAAGACGATCAGGTCCCCAAATTTACGAACAGCAAGGGCCCGGGAGGATAGAGTAGAAATTTCGAAAGCAACAGCCTGAGTCCAAGCAACCCACGGGTATAATCACGAGCAAGAACAGTGTGAGCGACCAGCTAGCCAGTGAGCAACCCGCATCAAAGTTGAATGAATCCATTTTTCTTCGTCCATAGACCGTACCCGAGCGAATGGTTTCGCCGAAGTTTGGTATAGCATGTGAAGAAGAACTTCAAGAAGCAAGTAACGTTCGGAGCCGATTTCGTACTACATGTGGGACGGGATAAGTGCTGTGCTGGGTTCGGGAAGAGGCAGCGAAGTCGATCAGTTCGTAAGGAGAAGCAGATCCTGAGATGTGAGGCCTGAGGATGGGAACGATTGGGAAGAGCCTGTCCAGTCGGTTTCAAGGATACTGGAGAGACTATGTGATTCACGGATCGCGAGTGATGCGCAGGAGACCCTAGTGCGTTTTGGCGAAACGGGTGCGAATGAATTGGGAGGTGGGGCTACAACGCCTACGATATCAATGCACCACACCGGCGAGAGCTTCGACCTAGAACGCGTAACCAGTCAACCAGACGAACCATCAAACACAAAGCCAAACCCTCTCAATAACAGCCAATATCATCTCCCTCTCAAGCTCACTCATCTCTTTCATCCTCTTCATCCTCCGTTGTTCGAGTGTACTACCTTCATCACCTTCGACACGTCGTCTGACGTTCCTCTTGTTCTGCATGGCCTCTTGCATTTCTTCGTGTACTTCTTCTAGGACCGTCCTCTTTCGTTTCCGGGTATTCTGGGTAGGCGGGTCTCCACTCCTCTCCGTTCCCCCGCGTCCGTCAACTTGCGTTACCCCATCTCCGGAAGTAGCCAAGCATATACCTCCCTCTATTTCCCCGCACTCGTCGACGCAGGCCCGGGGAAGGAGCAGGGATGTGTGGACATGACCTTCATCCGAGTATACGCCTTCCGAGATTAAAGTTGGGATTAATACCTCCCGATCGGTCGGTTGCGGAGACGAATTCGGAGATTGCGCTGTGTGCGGGGACGTAAACATAGATGAGCTCGTAAATGAAGACGAATGAATTGAAGATGAAGATGAAGGTGCAGATGAAGATGAAAAGGGTGATGACAATGACAATGCCGATGACGTTGGTGAAGGTGTGTGAGGAATGGGATGGAGGGGGTAAGTGCTCCGCCGAAGCAACTCCGAGAGGGACGAGAATATCGCTTCCCGCAGTAACGTAGAACAATTCCCGTTCATAGTGGTACCTTCCTTTCGCCTCCCATCCGTCCTCGCGTTCACGTGTTCGCCCCTGCCCTCATTCACGTCCTTGCATGCGTCCAGTCCAAAACCCGAACCTTCGTCCTCCTTGCCTCGTTCTCGTTCATCATCTGTCCCTTGACCGAAATCCGACGGTCCGAACAGTAGACACACCTCGTCGTCCTCGCGGTGATCTGATATCGGTAAAGGCAAGACAACAGAAAGGAGGATGTGCATCACGGTGCATAGATACCATACTGAATCTTTGCGCGCCATTCTGGTTTGTGCTGTGTATGGAGATGGAGATGGACCGGCCGTGATATCGATGCCACGAGTATCATTATCATGAGTAAAGTTCGAATTCGGTTTGGATGCAGCAGGGTCTGATATAGATGTAGATGTAGATGCAGATGTAGACGAAGCTGCTATACGACCCTGAGGTAAACGATTGATGTCGATGTCGATGTGCGTATGCGCATTTCCCTGAAGACAATCCGAATGATCACGACGCATCCCAGCAACGTTGTCGAGATGATCATATGCATTCCGCCCTGAGGTTCCAGAAGGCCATCCACGCGTAGGATCACGAGCATCAGATTCATTATGGTCCTCCTGAGGTAGGTCCCTACCCGAGCGGAAGGTTTCACCGAAGTTCGAGCTAGCATGTGAACCGTTCTTGACAGCGTTCGGGACCGATTCGCATGTATATGGTCCTGGTCCAAGATTAGATGTGGCCAGTTTGGTCAGATCGTCTGTGAGCGCGGAAGCAGTGGTGGAAGATGAAGAGTTCTCGCACGCGTTTGGATTCGAGGAGCGTATGATTGGAAAGAGCTTGTCCAATTCGCGAATGGTCTCCAGTGTCATCAGCCTGAACAAGTCTTGGACATTACTCTCCAACAGCGCCCCGTCGATATTTGATTTGCCCGAGTCATTCGCAGGTTGACCTCCACTTGCACGATGCGCGGACGTTTTAGCAGGACCCGAGATAGAATAGATAGTGCCAGTTGCGTTCGAGCTCAGCGAAATGGAAAGCTCCCGTAGCGAAGAGATCACGGTCCGTAGAAGTGCCAGGAGATGGGGTCGTATGTCTGGTGGAACGATGGAGCGCGGCGTAGAAGGCATGAAAAGCTCCGAGATGTATTTTGAGGAGACGGCAGCGAATGACCTGATGAGAGGGCACAGGATCTTGTTGGCTAGTCGGTCTAGGAGACCGTTGAGCTTTTCCATTCGGACTGAGGGATCAGAAGACAACTGTAGACCTAGATACAGAGGTAGAATAGCGTGTAGATATTGCGGAAGAGCAGAGCTGAGCGCTGTAAAGGAGCCAGACGGCGAGATAGATAAAGCATTCGGAGGTAGCAAAGAGAGCAATAGACCCGAGAGACCATCAAGTGTACGTTCAGATGAGGCGTAGATGAGGGAAGTTTGCTTTTGTTCAGTATTCAGCAAAATGCTCAGTTGGCGAAGGTCCGTTAGTAAACTGGCCGTGAGAGGCATCGTGGGCAGCTCCAACTCTACATAGCAAAACCGAAAATCAATCAGCCAGCTGAAAGGCAGCGAAAGTAAATTGGCCCTGAACGCACGGGTTAGTATGTCGAAATCTAGGTTAATATTCGTCGGTTTCCTAGGCTCTGACGAAGAGACAACTTCATCGCTGGCTTGTTTCTGAAGCTTCTTTTTCTTCTGCGCGCTCTTCTTCTTCCCACCGTTGGTGACCGGGGGAGCTGACGAGGACGCTTGTTCAGATTGAGACACAGGTTGTTGAGAACGTAGAGCGGCAAGCTCTGTCAAAGGACCAGTCAGCTTGCACGTCCAATCTGACTAAAGGAGGGATACACGCACCGATACGTTCAGCTTCGCATTGATTCCGAAGCACCTGAATCTCCTGCTCCAAAGCCAACGCGCGTTCTCGCCACAGTCGCTCTTCCTCCTCTTCTGTTGGGAATTTGGAGCGCAGGTCAAGAACATAGGCTATATGCACCTATGTCAGTATCTACGCCGCAACAAGGTTACTCTGCCAGACTGCGAAGAAGTTCGCATACAGTGGATTGATTGGTTTCGAGGTTTGTGGCGCAGAGCTGTGAGAGCCTATAAGACGTTGATGTCCTGGTGAGAACTCCGGCATGAAGAGAAGGGGTATTTGACTCAAGCTATTGCAATACGAATGGCCTGAGCTTGAGTTTCAAACTGCATGGTCGACGAGGCGTTAGGTGAAGGTAGTCTACCAACGAGCTGAACAGCGGGGCTGTAATAATTCCGCCTTCGACAGTACACGACCAGCTTCAACCTTGCAGAGTTACAAGCAGTGGATAGTGGTGGACTCCGAGGCTTTTCGACGTACTAAAGTATGTGTAGCACAAGGCTACAAGCTACAGCTCCGTAAAGAATCCAAAATGGGTTTTTAGCGCTGCTAATTAGCAGGTAGCGATCCTAGGAATTTTTAACTCGACCGAAATGCTATGTTATTAACACATTTTTAACCCTCACAAAAAATGTTTTTGAAAGAAGTCAAACAACGTTTTTTGCCTCTAGAAATACACGAGAATGTCCCCTTTGTGTCTTTGACTGTCCGTTTTAATGGCAATGACCGAGCCTGCCAGTAGGGGGAAGTTGGACCGGGTCAGTAACAACTTAACTTACCGCAACTCTGCACTGAAGGGACATGCCTTCGTCTGCCCAGTCTTTTAGGCTGGCTAATGTTGTTGTATCATTGGCCCCGCTATCATTGAAACTGAGGTGGCTAAATTACTATTGTCAAACCCTAAAATAATTTACGATGGAATTCAAGTTGAACTCGCACACGAAGTCAGTTTCCCACCGGATAATACTTAGATTACTTCAAGTTGTTTTGTGTGCGTTGGGGACTATAAGAACATAGTAAATATGGGACCTTATACGGTCTTGCCGGGCAAAGGCGCCCTCCTTCAGCTGTATGCAACCATATGCTAATAACTGGGCTTACCCCCACCCCCAATTCTTAACCCTGTTAATTAGCAGTTTTTAACCGGGCGTTAATAACCATTGCTAAGTTCCTCGCGTTATTTACGGAGCTGTACTACAAGCTGCATGTCGCAGCTCGGGCTTGGCTTGTCGGGTCACATCTCTGTCACACCTTGTTATGGTAGTGATCCGGAGTGACTCGTCACGCAACATCGCTCGGAGGCTCCCTACACACTAACAGTTACACTCACAATTTACAGGTGCCTTGGCACATACAGCACCATGACGTTTCTTATTTTTTGCAGGAGGCAGAAGGTACGCTATTTATCATAGATGTCTTCGAAATAGTAGAGGAAAAGGGAGCAAAGACTCGAGGTTTGAAGCTTGAAACCCAAGATTGCTGCATCGGAACTCTCAGCGAGTCCACGAGCCGGCGTGACTTAGCGAGTATTTGTGCCTCACACACATCCACTCCACTCGTTTCCTCCCATTCCTTTACTTTCCCCCGCTGTACTGCGATAACTGGATCAGCACTACCAGTATCATTGAAAGTCGCATGACTTTTCGCCTCGCATGGAGGACTATGAGGATTATTTCGTCTTCCGGTGGCAGGCATGAAGGTGAGAGCTGAGTTCACCAAGCTCAGACGCGACGATTTGTCAAGCTGGTTTGTCGCCGTCGAAATTTACTCCTGGACGAAGGAACCATAGAAAATGCGGCCGACTCGAGAAAACCCGCATGCGTACTTCACGAAATTGGCGGAGTAGTATTGGGGAACCCAGATGTTGCAAAGAGTAAGCATCAATGCGCCGATGCCGTTCGCTCCGAAATGTCGAGATGTTAACGTTTCTCCCGTTGCGCAATTAATCGTTGACTTCGGCGCAAAGGCTTGATGACAGGCAGTGGAGGGGAACACTTGACTCTTTTGCGAGAGAATGGCGGCGGTTTCGCCACCGAGACATCGTCGCAGGGCACGTCACGGGCACGCTTGCGGTTCCAGGAAGTCGAGGGAGAGACGAGTGTATCGCTCGACGGTTTCTTGGAGTCGATCAGAACAGGGTCTGGGCAGCATTCTTCCTCCGAGCCGATACTCGGGGGTGGTCCTGGTTGATGGCCGCGTTCAACTACTGTAGTAGTTGCGACCGGTTCAACGTGGCTGGCATCCCATTGCGGGTACTGATCTGCAACAAACTCTCCATCCATCCAATCTTCCTCGGCGCCACAAAGAGCACTATCGAAGATTTCCAATAGGTCTGACGTCTTTTCTTCCAGTCGACTCTCGTCATGTGGCGTCCGGGAACGACGGAGGTAGTGAATAATCCAAAACCGGCGTAAACGGGTGATAATGAGGTTCAAAGCGCGACACTTGAACACAGTGTCGCTGTCTTCCAGATATTGGAGCTTGTGGGCACCTCCAACGGCAAGAGAAGTTCCGTCTTGCAGGGAACAGACGCTATCCTCGTCGAATAATATGACATTGAAGTGACCGGAGTGCTTGAAATGGCGGGCAGCAACGAAAACCAAGACCCAGAATAGCGATTGTAGATCATCGTAGATCTCGTGGGATTTGTGTGTTAAGTAGAGAAGTTCACATGACATGAATCTCCAAGTACCCTGGATAATCAATCGTGAGATGAGGTGAAAAGTACGAATACAACTTGACACATACAGAGCGAGGAAATACATCAGTACATCCAGGAGGCACTGTGCATGAGATATCCCAGTCGTTAAGTAGACCTCTGCGGAGGCCTTCTGGGTCTTCGAGGGCCGATACGAGGATATTATCACTACTGATATCCCGGTGGAGAATGCGGGCTTTAACATAGCCATCAATCAAGGCTGAGAGACATGTCAGCAGATATTGCAGTTTATGCAACGGATGGCATACCTTGTAGAGCATCCCGCATGACTTGAACCAGATCTTTTGCATTCCTGAGGGTATCAAGCGGCAGGCCCAACTGCTGCACAATGCGATGATGAACGAACGGCGAAAGTGTTGTCGGAGGGTTGGTGAGCTTGACACCCTTGGAGTGGAGCATCCGTTGCGTTTCCGTGCGCTGAGGTTGGCCTCCCGTAAATACGTCGCCGGCACTGATGACAGTGGGGATATGAGGAACGTCGTGCTCCTCCAGAGTTCTGTAGGATTCAAACTCCTTCTGAAAGGTTGTAGACGGGACGCGCCAGTAATCTTTCAAGAATACAAGGCGCCGAATGAGCGAAGCAGGGGTCTCGTCCGGGTCCTCGCCATCTAAGCGAAGTGCAACAAACCCGCGAGTGGCCCGTCCAAGCGGACGCGAAGGCTCAGCAAACGGTTTACGGACAATATACTCTGTCCTCTTGCTCGAAAACTCGTCAACCATTTCGATCTTGTATGCAGGGTAGTCCTTGGCGAGAGTATTTCGAATTTTGGGATCTGCCCCAAAACTGGTTGCGGCGGAGCGGATATAATGGGTGACGGCTTTCGTGAGAAGAAGGCATTGGGCTGGTGTCGCAGGAACAACGGTGGGGTCAAATCCGCGCTGGATGCGCGAAAGGTGACTGTATCTCCACAGGAATTCCGCCAATACACGCGGATTGGAGACGTAGTTTGTTGATTCACTGACTGATACGCCAGCGTGATCGACGTGCAGAAATCGGACAAAACGACCAAAAATGCAAATGACCAGCGTCGAGGTTCGATGTTGGCGAGAGAATTGTGCGGAGATGTAGTATTCCAGATCTTCTAGGACTTGTTGACTTGCCTCGTCGTCGATCTGGCGGGATCGGCGAGAGGAATCACTGGCCGGGAAAGGGAAGGGGTCTGCGGATTCGTTATCGCGAACGTCCACAATCAACTCGAGGTTCGTCCAGTCGGGGTCGGAAGATTCTTCGCGAGAGTATAAGCAGAGATTGGGGCGAGTGTCTGTAGAGTTTCCCTCAACCGAAATGGAATGTGATTGGAGGTCATATTGTGGACAAAATCCGTGCGTAGACACGGCATGTACCTGTAGATCTCGTCAGAAAGACTTTACCTACTCAGGAGGGCTACTCACAAGTTCAGCCTCAATTTCTTGAGTCTTACAACGGGAAGTAATTCGAGAGAATGTCTTCTTCAGTACCCGCTTCATCTTTGAAAGAATCCCGGGATTGTCAGGATTTGCAAAGGTCTCGAAGAACAGTTGCACGGGCAGAGGCCCGACAATGGATTTTGAGAATTTCGTATGCATGTTCAAAACGAGAGCTACTTCAGGTTGTAGCAAATACAGCAGTTGTGTAGGATTGTCGAGCGTTCGCGTTCAGTAGTTCAAGACTTTGCAACGACGGACGTTGAGTGAAACCAAGTTGAACCACTCGAACCAAAAGCGGTCGGACTTGCCGAGTCGCTGCCCTGCGGCCACTGTCCACGGCCACGTGATGCCATGCCACATGAATTATAGCGCCCGTATTGCTTGTGACTCTGATTGGACTCTGGGCCTTGAAAGTTGTTTCAATGCTTTTGGATACACTATTGTATATTATTTAATCACAGTCTCAAAAACGGTCGCGTAAGACATGTACAAAGAAGGAATAGACAAACAGCGGGGAGGGACTGTACATTGAGGATAATAACGGAATAAAGGTCATTAGAAAGGATACGGAAAGGGTGAGAGGTGACTCAAACCGTCGTGTTGTGTTCG
This sequence comes from Panus rudis PR-1116 ss-1, assembly GCA_022160315.1. Lineage (NCBI taxonomy): Eukaryota > Fungi > Basidiomycota > Agaricomycetes > Polyporales > Panaceae > Panus > Panus rudis. The sequence goes on from MU275274.1 coordinate 54,109, forward strand.
TGAAATCGGGCAAAATGGGAGAGCAAATACAAACACCCGATATCGAAGTCGAGTCGCATCGTGTGAATAAACTAGGTGAAAGTCTCTAGGTTGATGACTGAGGAGGGCTCCAGATCCATTGTTGGACGGCATCGACTGCTTGTCTAGGGTCTTCTGGGAGTCTGCACGGACACGAGGGATCAGTGACTGTCGCGTGCGTGCAAATGAACCGAAGTAAAACTCACGAGAACTTGGGCACCCACCGCCCTTCCTTATTCTGCTCGAAGAACCTCGGGACGTGCTTCTTCCCACTTTCCTCCAATTTCCGCCGCACCTCCCTCTGAGATTCCTCTACGGCGGTCTTGGCCTCTGTAGCTGCCTCCATGTCTTTCGCGTGGATCGCCGCGGTCAGTTTCGTCCATAGCCTAAGACGTCGCACAATCAGGGTCCTCGATATTTCGTCAGAAGAGGAACTGATGTGGACGTACCTCCGAGACTCGTTCGGCTCTTGTTCTTCCTCCGGTGCGACCCACATGGGAGCAATGTTCTGCCCCTCCTTGCTCACGTCGAACAGAACCCTCTTCTCTCCAGTTTTGAGATTCTTATACTCCATTACTGCACTCCACTTCCCGTACACCTCACCAAGGTCGTTGTTCCATCTCCGTACTTTGCCTGCAATGGCGTTGTACGTCCCGGAAAAGTACCCCTAAATTCACATCGCAATCGTACCGAATAAGAACGGGCATACGAGAAAAAGGAGAAGTTAGCATACCTTCGTCTTGAACGTCAAATCTGCGACATAACCATTCTTCTCGTTCTTTGCGGTGCACGTGTCCCCGAGTTCGAGCACCATCTTTCCCCATAGAATCCCGCGGGCGTACATATTGGGCATCGAAATCACATACTCTGTTCCATTCAATGTGTTAGTCCTCGGTACCATTAACATGCGTACACCAGGCGGCAGCAGAGAGATCCATCTCCTCTGATCTACATCGAAGACTCCGATCGGGGAATTGAAGCAAACGCGACATGCCACCAAGCAGTCGGAAGCACGCGACAGAAAAAGGCAAACACATGTAGCACTATAGACATACCTCCATCCTCGGGTCTGCCCAGCAAAAAGACCCTATTCTCACCCTCCATCTGTGTCGATACGCTGTTGCCCAAGAACTTGCTCTTCGGCCTCAGTTCGCCCACAATGGCGACCTTGTTCTCCGGGGAGATGTAGTAAAACGCAGATATAGGGGGATGGTGTGACACTTGTTCTGCAATATAGAATCCTTTCGTGCCGTCTTTGTAGTCGTATCTGCATCGGAAGAATTCACCAAGGACGGGGTTGTATGGTTTCTTGACCCCTTTCGGTTTGATGTGCCATCCGGCGAGGTAGTATTGGAGCACACGGATGAAACGCTCTTCAGGGTCGTCGCAGTTCTCCGCGCTAAAGGGGGATGGTTGCAATTGAGTCAGTGTTGTTCGGCAGAGGGAGAAAGGTGGACAACGAACCCAAAGATGAGATCAGGATGTGACATGAAATCCGTAATGCGCTCTAACATGCTGCGCGGCTCTAGGACGAATGTCGGGAAGGTAACCTTTGATAGGTCCATTCCAACTCTATGGTGTGGTTGGACACAAGGTCGTTTTTAGCAAGGACAGAGCTACGCACCTAAGCTGGGAAATAAGGGAACTGATAATGGAGCCTTCATTCTCGTCTCTGTATTCGCAATCGTCGTCATCGTTCGTCCGGGACGAGGTCGTATAAGTCGTATAGTATGCGAGCATTGCGAGGGATCAAAAGAGACGATGCGCGAAAAGATGGACAGGGCCAGATGAGCAAAACGCCGTGGACAATGCTGAACAGAGAAGAAAAAGGGTACGCACAAGATCGATGTATCATCTGGCTCGGTGTCCTCAGGGATTTTGTCCTCGACCGAGTTTCCTCGTGGACGAGGTACACTTGCCTTGAGGTTTGAGGCAGCCGAACTGAATAAGCCCATCATGGCTAGCTGTTTGAGGGGTAGTGGGCCGGTGGAAGCTCGCTCAGCTGAAGAACAGCCCTAGACAGATGTTGATGGGCGTAAAGGCCAGATTTGGGTGTGTATCGTGCGTGTTGTGTGCAGCCGAGAGAAACCAAGGATGAAATCAGGGCAAAGGTTGTTTATTATGCTGGATATTTAGCCGAAATTAGAGCAGCAGCGTCAGTCACGGTACTCGACTTGGAACGACGATCGCTGGCAACGACCCTCGGAGAACGCACAAGAAAAGAAACGACAAGCTTATTCGCCCGTCGTCGTCAACGTGTACCGCAGCAAAGGAGATGGTGTTGAGGAGGCAATGCACTTTAGGCGTTGCTTTCAGCCCGAGCCTCCAGGCCCTCCACTGCACCGTCAGCGTCTCGGGCACGTGCGCGCGTCGTCTGAGCCGCAGTGAACTGTGACGCATGCGACCTGCCAAGCGCTGAGCTCATCCGCCGGGGCAATGAGTACCACCCTCTTACTCCCACTCCTCAAAGCTCCGGTTTGCAGTCATGCTGTTTACGAGCTTGATAAGAGCAGAACCCGGTCGGGCACTGGCCTTGTCACCCTTTTCTAATGTACTGTACGGAATGTGCGAGAAAATCGCTGTGCTGAGGGTATTCAAATTCAAGAGGGTCGTTCATCTGTCAACGGGAGTGAAAGACTGGGAGAGACACATAATTTTGTGCAGCCACACGCATCGATATCGCGATTCAGTACGGATTGCCAAGCCAAATGCAAAGGGTAGCAGCAGAGAATGACCTCTACAGCAGCATACCAGCCTCTAAATCAAACAAACCACTAAGCCCGATGGTATACCTTCTAATCAAAAGTAATCTTCGTCGGACCCTTGGTCGGGGGGATATCATCCCGGAAGAAAGCCCCATAAGCCCCATGAGTCTTCTTCTTGATCGTCATAGGGAACCTCTCCTTCAACTCGTCGCACTGCGACTCAAACCCGCTCTCGCGAAGGACTCGTGCGAGTTCTCCGGCGAGAGCGCGTTCGTGTGCGTCTCCCGTAAAGAAGGTAATGGATTTGCCGGTCTTGCCGCCTCGTCCTGCGTTGCATTCAGTAAGAGGTCATGACATGATAGACGAGGGTACATGGACGTTACCTGTTCGACCAATTCGATGGATATAATCCTCAATTGTCAGGGGGAAGGTATAGTTGATCACAGCAGCGACATTGGGGATATCCAAACCACGAGCTGCAACATCAGTCGCAACCATAACCTGAGCCACACCGTCTTTGAACTTCTGCAAAGCCTCCATACGAGCATGTTGGGACATGTCACCGTGCAAACCTGTGACATTATATCCTCGTCGACGAAGGGTCTCTTCGACTCGTGCCGCTTCCTTCTTGTAGAGAGCAAAGACGAGAACTCGAACCGCGTCTGCGCCTGATTTGGATGCTGATTTTTTGGGGAGGAGACGTGTGAGGTGGTTCAAAAGTCGTTGGCTGGTCAAATTGTGTTAGTCAAGCGCTGCATAGGAAATTGAGATTTCTTACTCTTTTGACCGCGCATCATCAAAGACCTCCAGCTCCTGCTCGACCCTACTATTCGCCGTCAAATCGTCGCTCCCAACTGTGACCCGTACAGGATTCCTCTGGAAAGTTGCCGCCAACCTCCTAACGGCCTCTGGCCAAGTCGCACTGAACATTAACGTCTGTCTCCCCTCTCCCTGGACAGTATGTCCAATGATACTACGGATGTCATTCTCGAACCCTTTGTCGAGCATACGATCCGCTTCGTCCAAAACGAGATAATGTACCTCAGAGAGGTCACATACGCCATCATTGATCAAATCGAGGATACGTCCAGGCGTACCTACGATGATACGTGTAACGGGTTCGTTCCCACTGACATTTTTCGATTTGCCTTTACCGCCTTTCTTCCCAGAAGAATTCTTAAGTAGTTGTATTTGCCCGTTTTTATCGACACCACCGAACAAGGCGACGCTTCGGATACCAAAGGGCTCGCCTAGCGCAGAGAGTGTGTCGTGTGTTTGGATGGCGAGTTCTCGTGTGGGGGCGAGAACCAGTGCGACGGGTTTAGTGTGGGTGTATTTGGTGGAAATCAGTCGGGCGAGTGCTGGGAGGCCGAACGCGAGCGTTTTACCACTGTGGATACAAGGATTAGTTAGGATTATTTCCCCTATTGCTGAACGTTAACAACAGACCTTCCCGTCTCAGCAATACCTACAACATCTCTACCTTCCAACAAAGGAGGCCAAGCACAAGCTTGAATGGGCGTAGGTTCCTTGAACCCGCTCAACGCCGATCTCAAATCATCAGGAATCGTCAACTGAGAGAATGAGAGAATAGGCGTAAGCGGCTTGTCACTGTGTATCGTAATTTCATTTTTGGTAAGGAACTCGGTAATTTCGTCTTGAGATGGACTACCACCGGAGGATGTAGATGGAGCAGTGACTGGAGCAGGCGCGCGTGCAGGGGTCGAGGTAGATGAAGGTTCAAGTGAAGTACTGGGTTCTGCTTTTGATTTCGACTTCTTGTCCTTCTTGTCTTTCTTCTCCTTTTTAGAAGAAGAGAATGATGAGGTTTGCCCAGCGGGGGTCTCAGTCTCTCCTTCGCTCTTACGCTTTTTCTTCTTCTTCTTTCCCTCTTCTGAAGCTTCGTCGACAGTAGCTGATGGTTCTCCCTCGTCTACTTGCTCTCTTTTGCGTTTCTTCTTCTCCTTCTTGTCGGATTTGTGTTCTGAAGATATGGGTTCTACAGCTGTGTACGGATACCGCATAAGTGTTTTGTCAAAGAATTGCAGACGAGGGGACGCACCTGAAGGCACATCTACTTCCATGGCATCTGAGGCCGCCACTTCAGATTTCTTCTCCTTTTTGTGCTTCTTCTTGTCCTTCCTAGAGGACTTCATTTCGCTATCTGCTTGCTGAGGGACCTCATCGTCCTGAGCAGGAGAGGGTTGCGACTCTTCCGGTTCACTGCCCTTCTTCTTGTCCTTCTTATCCTTCTTGTCCTTTTTATCTTTTTTATCTTTTTTCCGCGCAGCTTTATCCGGATGTTCTACTGATTTGTAGGACAGTGGGTCAGTACATATTGAATGAGAGCCTATGAGAACAAGGCCGAAAAGAAACATACTACGGACCGTCACCGTTCACATCTGCATCCTGGCTTTCCTCAGGTCGTTTCGATTTCTTCGAGGATTTGACTTTGGGGTTTTCCTCAGTATGTTTTGGTGTGAGCTCTACGGTCATGGTTTGAGGGAGTGAATGGGATAGATACACCCAAGGTCAAATCCTCGTGCGACTCAGGGCGTTATTGAAACTTTCTCGATCGATCGTTATACGAAACGCTAACGCGCTAGTTCATACTAAGTATCATACTTAGCAGCTGAATATATAGACAAGGGCTCAGTCGTGACAAACTCGCACATCCAGCGCAACAGTGATCTAAAGGGCTAAACCCGCTTCTTAAATGATCTTGACCTCGTAAGACAATACGGCACGCATAGGTAGTTCAGTAATTCGGGGTTTCAAGTCAGATGACACGTGATGTGTACCCACAGCCTACTCGGAAGCGCGCGACCACAACTTCAACTTAGTCTTCAACCTTCGTTACTTATACCCTACAAACTTGACGCACATCACGACAACAATACATTCAGCTCTGTGATTTGCTGACTTTAAGTCCAAACTATCTGATTCGCCACAATGTCAGAATCAGCGGAACGTCTTGCAGGGCCCGTGCCCCCGCAACTTTTCCTCAAAACCTTTCTCCAACCCGACAATTCGACAACTATTCCCCCACTGAAAAGGGTTTCGCGATCGACTTTCAACGCCATCAAGCTAGGTTCAAGTTGTCAGTGCATAGAGGAGAAGCTTGTGAGTCTCACATTATCCCAGTCTAAGTGTGTTCAAACAGACGTTAAACTCAAGCCTAATGCCTTTTGGCTTACCTTAGGCTGATGCTATTACGAAAGATGGGTTCTGTCCTAACTTCTCCTTCGAGAGTCGTCCGGAGAAGTTGGACTGCAACTCCAGGCGAAAGCTCCGCCCTCGCCTTTGCCTATTCTCTCCTGATACGGATGTCTCAAATGATTGGCAAAACATGGAGTTCTTCGTTCTCGTAAACGAGGACGATTCCATTGATCCCTTCTACGACCCGCTGGCTCCCCGAAAGAAAAACTCGCGAACCGGTGACAATGCAGCATGCGAGGAGGTCTTGAGAGAATTCGAATCTTCTCTGGTTGCGCAATTATCGCGACAGCACCGGCGTTCGATTTTTGCACTTTATGTCTTTGGCCAGTCTGTACGGTTCCTTCGTATAGATCGTTGTGGCATAATTGCTGCAGATGTGCTCAATTATGTCCGCAATCCTCGGACGCTGGCAGAGTTTTTTTGGCGGTACACCCACCTGTCTCCCTCGCAGCGCGGATTTGACACCACTGTTGTCCCTGCAACCCCCGCCGAACGTCGTCTTTTGTCTGTCGCCGTGCTGGAATCTATCCGGCTAGCTGACAAGAGCAAGTCGCCCCCTTTCCCAAACATTCGTAACACACTCAGCAAAGACTATCCCTCATACAAGGTGGAGGTGGTTGACGAAACGTCCGAGGAGAAGTCTTGGTACATCATACGGAAGCCTTGCTTCGACTTGGATTCGCCTTTCGGTCGTACTACACGTGGCTATGTAGCCCTCAAGGTGGATGCTGACGAGACAAAGGATGGCTCATCTCCGCCTCCTGATGTTTTGGCGAGAAAGTTAGTCTTTTTCAAAGACTGCTGGCGCCACTACGAGAAAGGCGTTTGGACAGAGACAGATATGTACCAAGAACTCGCTGAGTTTGGAATCCCTCATACACCCCACCTGATTGCTGGAGGCGACGTGTTTACAGAGGAGCACGCTCAACATACGCTCACGCAAAACCTATTCCACCCCAAGGGACTCAAATGGCTGCATGTTTCGAGATCCCTTTCCATGTATGTTCACCACCGTCTCGTGCAACCATTGGCTTTCCCTTTGAACACACTGAGAACGGCGAAAGAGATGGTACAAGTCCTTCGTGATGCATTGCAAGGTAAGTTGATTCACAGTCCCTTGCGGATGTAGCCTAATCTATGTTGTTGTTCTAGCTCTTATCGATGCATACGTCAAAGCCCGTATCTTGCACAGGGACATTAGCGTCAACAACATTCTCGTGTCCCCTTCTCTTGGCAAAGACAAAGCTGGAAGGGGGATACTCAACGACTGGGATATAGCTCGCAAGCTGGAAGACTCTGAGTCCACCCTCCGTTTGCCTCGACAAGTAAGTCTGATCTGCGAACATCCATTTGTTCAGAGCCTGACGTGTTTTCGCTAGGGTACATGGAGATTCATGTCAGTCGCTTTGCTCGGCGACCAGGACAAGCCCCACTCAATCCATGATGATCTGGAATCCGTATTCTGGGTCCTCGTGTATACTGCGGTCCATCACTTCAAACATGTAGGATGGATACCACTTGATCTGTTTGATGAAGAACGCGTTCTCTATCCACTGAACGAAGATCCCATCATTGAGGGCGGGGCATACAAGGACTCATTTCTTGTCCGGTGCAATGTGCGGTTCAATTGTCCCGCCCTGGATGATTTGGTACATATGCTCCGCGAATTTTGGCGTCGTTACTACAACACAAAGTCTAGAGGCATTCTCGACACACATGACCGTCTCGGGAAGAACCCGTCGGAATAATTGGACATTTTCGATGCAGCTCTGTCCAAAGAGCCGGAGGCTTGGGTCGAGGGGGAGTGGATGGAAGACATTTATCCACGTGCAAATCGATATCCGAGCGGCCGAGATGCAACAATATCGGTGTCGTGTTCGTATCAGCCAGGACGTTCTTCTTCACACAATCATGACTGGCCACCCGTCAGAGAGACAAGATTGACTCGTGCTCACAAACGTCAATGGAAAGATACAAGCGACCAAAGCACCGTTGCCGGTGAGAGACTACGGACCAAGAGGATGAAGCCTAGTGCTGCCAGTGCTTCCCCTGCGCTCAGGCCAACAGCACCGGTCCTCTGGCGAAGTTTGAGATTGCAGGCTCGACGATTGCCCCCAATAATTTGGGACACCACTGGCCCGAAATATCCTTCGTGATGAAGATTGTATATTTGAAGCCCATAGCGCTGCATTTGACTGTACACTTGAGAAGGACGGGGGAAGCCATCATAGTGTACAACCGTGACTTAGCTATGCAATAGTGCTCCGAGTCCACAGAAATGTAACTTTTCGATCCTAAATTTGAGAGGCGTCCACGATGCGCCTGCACGAAGAGTCTGAGTACTACCACTTACATTGTGTCAAGATGCATACTCCTTGAGCCCACTTCTCAGGCCCAGATCTACGAGGCCATTAGCAGACTACCTAGTTGGATGCCAGTGGCGAAAATAATAGCACTAAGATATAACTTGAAGTTCAAAGAACTATATTCTACGATGGATTGTCTAGCCTGAGGTCTATTTGCCACTCTGATGTCTCTTTCACCATTACTGGTCTCAGGCTAAATTTTCCAAATTCCCTGGGGCCTGGAGGCTGCGTATGGCCCAACGTTGAAAGAGATCTATAACTTGAATGCAAGGACTCTTTGGAAAGACGTATAATATGATACAAATGCGTTATACTGTCCTTCCTGACACGACTTTCCAATGCCTTCAATCAACGGGGATGGTGACGGTAGCAAGATCCTCCGTCTTTGGTACCGTCACAGTGAGCACACCATCGTTCAACATGGCCGAGACATTCGTGGCATTCACTGGCCGCGGTAGCCAGACAGTTCGGGTGAAGGTTGTATTGCCGACCCACTCTCTCTCCGTGGAGATCTCCTTCAGCGAGGAGTTCAAGGTCGTCAATGCAGTAGAGCCTGCAAATTGAACGTCAGTATACAACCCAAAAGCGACAAACGGAAACCAAGGAAACATACCTTCAGAGCCCTGTGTGGAAGCATTCCCAAATATTCGCTTCAGAAGCCGCCTCCGACGATTGCGCCTGAGCCTGAGGCCTGAGGTACAGACCGCCTGTTCACAATCTTCCCCTCAATCGTCAAGCTCCGTCCACCATCTCCAATCCTGACCTCGACATTCTCCCTCTTCACTCCAGGGAGTTCAGCCTCGACGATGTACTTCTACACTACATATACTCAAAGTCAAACTCAATCATATGGAAGTTGCCATATATCTAGTCTCCCACCGGCAGACGTAAAAAAATGTAGAAACCTTCGTACCTCAGGACATCTAATTAGACCATATATCGAACAATATACACACGCTCCATTGTGCTAGATATAGGTATACCGTATACGCATCGCTGCTCGCAGAAGTAAGCAAAAATGTGCCGTACAGTGTACCGTAAGTAGTTTTACAGCAGGTCTCATAACGATAGGCGGGTCCTCAAAAACCACTACAACAACGTTTCGACATCCGCCATGATCGAGCTAGCCTCCTGCAACTGAGTCTCGCGCAGCGTGGATCTCAGAGCTTCCTTCTGGTCCGGCTTCGTGCCTCGGGTCCCGGCACCTGCGAGCGTTGCTGTACCAGATTTCTTGGATACCCGCCTATCGTTTTGAGATCTGCTGTAATCGAATTCAGAGTACAGTATTATTGTGGGTGAGGCTCTGAGAGCGGCAGCTGCAGGGCCCGCACTGGGGCCCTAACTGGGGCCCCGCACTGCGCAGGGTGGTGTCCGGCGTTTGTTTAGGTAGCACGTGATGTGTGCGAAAGCGCGGGTTGCACTATCGCCGAGTTGGACCTCAACAAGTGGATCCTGCATAGTACATATCCTACAAGCTTGAATCACTTCACGAAAGGACCTTTTCATTCACAACACTCTATATCGTCGTGGCATCTCTGTCGTATTTTCCCAACACCCATATCATCATTGTGTCGCCACTACGCTATAATGTCAGACATAACGGAACGTCTTGCAGGCCCCATGCCGCCACAACTCTTCCTCGAAACTTTTCTCGAATCTGACGATCCGACAACTCTTTCGCCACTTCCAAGGGTCTCGCGGAAGATCTTTAGTTCAATCAAGCCATGTTCAAGTCGTCAATGCATTGAGGAGACACTTGTGAGTCTCGTGTTTGATCCCCTTTTAACGTACGGTAAACTGAATATTGTGGTTGACTTAGGCCCATGCTATCACGATCCACGGGTTCTGTCCCAACTTCTCCTTCGAGATTCGCCCCGAGAAATATGACCGCAATCTCAGTCGAAATCTCCGGCCTCGCCTATGCCTATTTTCTCCTGATACGGACGTCGGGAATGACTGGCAGAGCATGGAATTCTTCGTCGTTGTCAACGACAATGAGAGCGTTGACCCCTTTGCTCATGCCTTAACTTCACCAGCGAAATCACCACAGGGGGGCCATGACGCAGCGTGCCAGACAGCATTGGAGGAGCTGGAATCCTACTTCGTTGCGCAGCTCTCTCGACAGCACCGGCGTTGGATCATCGCTCTATATGTCATTGGTCAACGCGTACGATTTCTGCGTATTGACCGTGCTGGCCTGGTTGTCACCGCCGAGTTCAACTATGTTCGAGGTCCTCGGACACTGATCGAATTCTTCTGGAGATACAGTTATCTATCGCCTTCCGAGCGTGGGTTTGACGCTACCGTGACCGTTGCTACTGCCCTCGAGCGCCGTCTCCTGTCCTCCGCCGTCATTGAATTTGACATGTCAGCCGGATTGGGCAAGACACGCCCGTACCCCAACATCCAACATACCCTCAGTAAAGACTATCCCGCATACAAGATTGAGGTAACGGATAAGGTATCCAGTCTCAAGACTCAGTATATCGTTCGAAAGCCTTGCTTCGATATTAAGTCTCCGTTTGGTCGAACTACGCGCGGTTATGTTGCCCTCAAGTTAGACGGTAATGAGTTTGAAGAATTGCCCGCCACTCCAACCATGCTCTCGGAGAAGCTGGTCTTTCTGAAAGACTGCTGGCGCCACTACAGTCCTGGCGTTCGGTCGGAAAGAGGTATCTGTCAAGATCTGGCTGAACTGGGAATCTCTCATATCCCACACATCATCAGTGGAGGCGATGTGTATACGGAGAAGCATGCTCAGCATACGCTTACCCAGAAGATCTTCAATGTCAAAGGACTCCGATGGATCCAATCGCCCAAATCCCTCTCGATGTATGTACATCATCGTGTCGTGCAAAAATTGGCTTTCCCGTTGCATACGGTGAGAACGGCGAAGGAGATGGTCCAGGTATTACGAGATGCGTTACAAGGTTCGTAAACGTCTATGCCCTCCAAATGCACCTTTCGTTGACGCCGCTCCTTCAGCTCTCATTGATGCATACATGAAAGCGCGTGTTTTACATAGAGATATCAGCATCAACAACATCCTTGTCTCTTCGTCGTGTGTCGCGGGCGAAGCAGGCCGGGGTATACTCAACGATTGGGACATATCCCGCAAACTCCAGGATGAACTCATCTTCCGTTCGTCTCGAGCGGTGAGTATCATGAATTGCCCCTCTAGCAACCAAAGAGATACTAATACACCAAAATAGGGTACCTGGAGATTTATGTCAATCGCGTTACTAGAAAATGAGGACAAGCCACATTCCATCCATGATGATTTGGAATCCATTTTCTGGGTTCTCACTTATTGTTCGGTTCATCATTTTAAGCATGGCGGACGAGCTCTAGTCCACATGTTCGATGAAGAATCCATCCTCTATCCCACCGACCGCGACCCCATCGTCACGGGCGGCGCATGGAAACACTTCTTCCTCCGCCAGACTGACGTCCGATTTCATTGTTCTGCACTAGATGACCTCATACACGCTCACCGAGACTTTTGGCGCCGCTATCACAACGACAAGGACAGAGGTGTCCTCGATATACACCAGCGCTTGGAACACGACCCATCGGAACTATTGGACATGTTCGACGCCGCACTTTGCAAAGGACAGGAGGCATGGGCTGGTGGAGACTTCGTCGATGAGCTATATGCGGATCATAGCCGATCTCGGAGCGGCATAGATGTTGCCCCCTCGATATCCTGCCACGATGAACCTCGGCACCCATGCCACTCACTCGCTGTCGCCTTGAAGTCTTCGGAATCGGTTGACAAACAGACCCAAGCACCCAAAATGCTAAGACGCAGCAAACGGCGTCGAAGAGATGCATGTGACCAAGAGCCCGCCGAGGACGCAAAGCTAAAAGTGAAAAGGCTGAAGCGAGACGTCCCCCGCCCTGTCAAATCAGTGGGTCTGACTCGTAATGTACCACTTCGACGGAGTTCGCGACTACAAGCTCAATGCCAATCCCAAGCTCCCGCGAAGTCGTCGTGAACCTTGCGATGACTACGGCGATACCTGTAACCATCCACACCGTATACCATTCCCCCACCGTACTCACATTACTGTAACTTATTCCATTATATATTTGCCGTTCTTCCGTTATTTATTCACCTGATCAGCGAGCTCGACTGTCAGAGTTGTCTAAAGGTATGATGTATGTAGTTTGCAGGTTACAGAGCTGCACCAATGTCATCGATGCGAAACACAAACTTGTGTATTGGTGCGTGCCCAAGCGGACCTATCGAAATTCATGTGTGTAGCGATCGACACTCATCAGTACAAACTATCCATATGCGTACATGGAAGGCAACATCAGCCGCAGCTGTGCCTATCCCGGTCCGCGTCATATCGTTCATTTCTCTTCGTCGGGGATGTCTCCATCGCCCAAATTGGCCTTCAGATGGTGAGAACCCGTATTTTTCCCTGCTGGAGGCACTTCCGTAGACAGTTGAGTGGCCTTCTTTGATTTGCTGTTAGTTTCTGCGCCAGTGGTACGGGTACCACGTGTCCTAGCAGTCCCCGCTTTGGACCTTGAACGCTTCCTGGCAGCAATGCCATTCAGGGTCCCAGTCTCCCTGCGGGTTGCGTGGTCTTGCCGCTCTTCTCCGACTGTCTGCTGAGGATAACGATCGGGATGAAACTGGCTATTCTTCCAGTTTCCATGCTGAAGCGCGTATTTGAAAAAACCTTGTACTTGTCGCAGATGGTCCTCCCAGTTAGAGAGCCTCTCTTCTTCTTCTAGGCCTGTTTGCGACTTCGAGAGATGGCCCTTCCAGAAGTTACGTACGTTGGAGACTAGTTCGGTGAGGGCAGAGCAAGAGAACTTCAGGGTCAACTCTTCTGCTCGCATCCATCTACCCTTGTGTGCACCTCCGACAAAGATAGGAGGAGAGTTTGCAGGATACTGGCGCTCGATTTCGTCGAACATCTCAAGTTCGAGGCCTCCATTGTGGTCACAATGATGGACTAACATGTAGAGGAGAACCCATATGATGCCCTCTGCATCATCATATATATCGTGAGGTTTGCGCGGATTCTCAAGCAATGCGATAGACAGACATTGCCAAAGTCCCTAGGGGTACGCGATATCAATCGCACAACATTCGTCAGTCCTAAGGGTGCTGACACTTACCGTCCTATAGAGTTTAACATTGCCCTCTTCCTTCTCTACACCCAGGCGAGATCCGTCCCATCCACCCAGCACACCACGTGCGAGCCCATTGATCTTCTCATTGGCAGAAATCCTGATGGTTTCGTGATTCACGTTGCGATGCATACGACCTGTTTTAGCGTAGGTTTGGATGATACCTATGTAGTATCCGTTAATCGCAATGCAGTGAAAGCGCGATGAAATTGCTCAATTACTCACATTCGAAAGCATCGTGAATCACCTGGATCAACTCTTTCGCATTCCGAGCTGTAGTGAGGGGCCACGTGATCTCTTGTGCACTTCGGTGATGTGTGCGTTCTATCAATTCCAGATTCTGAGTCTTCCATCGTAAACCGTCCTTGCGCGCCCAGTCTTGAGTGAACGTCTTCTGAACTTCACCCGTTTCCGGCATACGAACATCACCTCCAGCCTTTACAACAGGCACATGCGGGATTCCGAGTTGGTGCAACTCGCGACATACAGATGTTTCTGATTCTGCGTTGTTCTCGGAGACGCGCCATGCATCATTGAGCAAGACCAGCTGCTCAGAGAGGTTCTTTCGAGAGCCGACGAACTTGCCAGACTCGTTAAAGAGCGTATCCACCTGCAACGCAAGGAAGACGCGAGAGGACCGCCCAAAGGGTGAGATATTTTCGTTGAACGACCTGCAAATGATGTATTCGCGTTTTTCTTCAGTGGCCTCGTCGAGCACCACGACCTTGAAGAATGGGTGGTTCTCATGATCCTTGACCGACATGCGGGGCAATTCGCGGTAGGTGCGCTGTGCCTTCAGCTGTCCCATGGCCTCCATGAGCAGATCGCTCTGCTCTTGAGTGGCAGTCGTCACAGTGGGATCATAGCCTCGCTGTTCGTCAGTGAGATTATCATATCTCCAAATGAACTCGACTAGCTGGCGTGGCTTCTTTAGGTACCAGACCACTTCCGATACGATGGCCCCAGTATGATCAATGATACAAAATCGCACATGGTTTCCGAAGTTGGCCATCGCGAACGTGAACAAACGGTCGGGCTGTCGAGCAAGTTGCGCTTTGACATAGAAGAAGATCTGCCCTCGTGCCTTCTCCGCTTCTGCTCGTTCATGGCGGTCCAGGATTTTCTTCTTATCGATCGGAGGAGCCCCAGGAGCGGCGAAACGGTGAGGATCGTGGTTTGGTTCTACCTTGAACTCTGCGATGAAGGACAGGATATCCCAGTCCAGGATGAGGATGTCGGCGGGAATGGCACCTATCGGGTATAGCGCAGCATCGGCTCTTTGTGAGATGCCTGAGTGAGGGTCCAACTTGCTCGATACATTGTAGAACTTGAAATTACGGAGAATATCGAGCTTTTCTATGGCCTCAATCTGCAGTCCGGTCCGTCAGACTCGACCATCAGTGAATTAACATTATACTTACCCATGCATTTACCATTGCATTTTCGTCTCCCTTCGGAGGCCAAACCTCGTGAAAGGTGTTCTTTGGGACCGGCCTCAATTTGGTTACGCCCTCCTTCAGAGCCATGAATGCCGGGTACAGAACTCTGGTTGGCATGGGCCCAATAGAGTGCGCGTAGGTCTCGTCAGCAACGTATTGATACAATTCCTTCGCAAGAAGCGTGACCGCCTTGTGAGGCAAGAGTCCATCTATGAGGACTTGAAATGGTGTTGTGAATCGACCCTCGACATCTTGGTCGAGAAACTCGTCGGCCATGTTGGCAAGCGCAGTGACAGGTAATATCGAGTTGAATAGATGGCGGGATGAGGAATGGTGGACGTGGTGGCAAGGATAAAAAGACAACCACTCGCATGTGCCAACCGCGTCGACCGCGTTTACCCACGCGTTGCGTGACCCATTGTCCTCCACACTTGTCTTTGATACCACGTTCACGTGATCGCGCGCGACAACACGTTGCAATGCTATGTCCAACTTGAACTTGTCCGGATACTAGTACCCCCAACGACTAGACCGCGACCATTGAGCCATCGCATTGGGCTCCAAAAGAGAATGCTGTAGTTCATGCGTCGTTGTTCTGTGCTAGACCAAACACTGGGGGAACAGTGCGTCAGCACAAAGTAGTCAGTAGCGCGAATCAGGAGTGTAAGTATGCAAACAAGATCGTTGGATTTCTACGTCTTCGTCGCGCACAAGTTTTGTCAATTCAAGAAAAGTGCTCAAAACTCGTGATATGGTGTTCCTGCTACATAAAGTGAGCATCATAAAATAAGACTTGTACGATCTGCTATATACCTGATGTCGAGGGCAATGCTCGAAGGGGCTCGAACAGCGCAGAGCATCGCAGTCCCATCGACCTTATCACTTGGCAAGAGTGTCCCCGACAGATGTGGAAAGCTTACCATTCCCTAACTCAGAGTTCACCTATAATTCAGATGCTATAGTTGAACCGTTAATATTCCCGGGCCTGTACAGAAGGAATCAAGTTAGCATTCAATGGTGACGAGGAGAATGTAGCACCTTGGAATCCCTCGTTTCAATACAATCTCAGGCTGAATCGGACAACTGTTTGTGCATTTCCAAAGATTGTGCCGTCCAACTACCTGACAATCTATCCTACACAGTACTCACTTACTACCTATACGATCTAGTGGCGTTCCAGTGCTGATGGAGCTGAAGCCTAGTGCAAACATCAACGCTATAATCACGCAGGACTGATCAACCTTTGGTTCACGATCAGGTAGAATCAAATGACCAGATGCGAGCGGAGGTTTCAAGCTTCACAGTCGTGACCCTTGGAGGAATGACATTGTTGTGTCGTGTACAACGTAACATACTCGATTCAAGATATAGAGAGTGAGCGATACTTCAAGTTATTCTAAGACTACGGTGGAAGTACTCACTCTATACCTGAGCCCGCTTTGATCCTGCTTGAACCTTGATCATCCCTTAGCCCGTGGCTTTGCGAGCCAAGGATACTCCTGTATCAGACCTTGGACGTTGTGGGGATTCTCGAGGACCTGTAGAAGAGACGTCCGTTACGGTAGCCATCAAGGAAGACATAGGCATAACATACTGAAAATAATCCACACAGAAAACAGGACGTAGCAAAAAGGGGACCATGGACTTGACAGTGCGAGCGCGGTTTAAATTTTCTTAACAGCACATACCCAAGTTGTTGGTCCAAGTGGTCCTTTGTTTGACCTCCTGTATAATTCTGTAATGAAGGCCGCCGTTGCATCCGGATAGCACTAGCCGTGGTAGTATACGGAGAAGATGTACAAGTTCAAGGATCGAGTGAACGGTGTGAACCTATAGGCCCCTAAAGCTAAGCCTCAGTCTCAGTCAGTTGCGTTGGCAATAAGGTATTCGGCGGCAACGGCCGAATACTACTCGCATGCCAACCCGCAATTGATGATTCGCCCTTGGAAGATGTATGATGACAAGTATAATGAATTGTACTTTGTGGAGATACGAGAGACACGATGGTAGACTACTACGAGCTAGGTGGACGTTCCGAGAGGAGGAAGACAGAAATGGATATCGATGAGGGTAAGAAGCTAGAAATGCAAAAAGCACAGAAGTAATCCAGAAACCCGACCATTGCAAGGGACTAAAGCACGAAAAAAGTATCAAACAACTTGTGTAACAGAACGCGAATGTGTAAGGTATAGTGAACAGAATATATATATACGAAGTGGGACTGCTAGATAGATATAGTCGGGAATGCATGTAGAGTACCGAGAGAGGAATGGGGGGACATAAGTGATGAGGATAATAGAGTCTGAGAGCGAGCCAGGATGAGACGAGAGAAAAAAAATCCTACAACCCCATAGTTCCACATATCTTTCACTGCCACCAACCATCGTCGCCCAACGTCGGCGCGGCACTCACATTGCTAGGGGTAGGTGAAGGAGCGTGAGGTCGATAGTATGATTGGGGGTGCGGTCGCCTCGCTTTAGGTGTCAACGGAACTTGCACAGCTCCAGGCCTTGCCCTAGGTGCGTGTATCGAATCCCAGACAGATGGCTGGGGAGTAACACCACGGATACTGGGGGTATGGCGGTTCGACACGCCATTTGTAGCTGGCGCGGTTGGCGTGGGCACTCTGCTATCGACGAAAACGGTGCTCGCACGGGAATCTGGGCGGGTATATCCATTCTGTTGAGTGGTTCGGGTATTCATTGCTGGTAGGGTCATGGGTTTGGCAGCAGGTGTAGAAGCAACCGCTGCCGCAGCCTTCTTGTTGGCCTGGTCGGTTTCTGCCTGCAGACGAGCGACTTGTCCTTCTAAGGCGGCAATCTGGTCACGGAGCTTGCTTTCACGGTCCTGTGTACGCGTTGTCAACGCATTGCACTAAAAAGACGTATATAGTCGACATGAAGGAAATGCTCACTTTTGCAAGTCTCTCCTCTGCGTCCCTCTCCTCAAGCTGCAATTTGATGATGTTCAAATCAAACTCCAACTGGTTCTGGGCCTGTTCAGCCTGATCCGCCCTCGCCCTGACAGCAAGCAGGTTCTCCTCGTACTCCTTCGCACGCTTTTCCCACTCGGATGCACGCTGCTGAGCCTGGCTAAGACTCTGTCTGGCAGTGAAGGCAGTACGTTCACTATTGCTGACGCGGCTTTCTTGGTCCTTGAAACGACGTTGAAGGGCGGCATATTCACCTTCGAGAACTTTGAACTTGTCACGAGTACGCCGGAGTTCCTTGAGCTCTTCATTCTCGGATTGCGAGGCAATGGACGCGAGGGCTTGGACGTTCTCGGCGACGCGGCGCAGTTCGTCCCAATGATTCTGTTGCGAGAGAAGAATCTCGTTCTGTCTCTTCAAATCGGCCAAGTCGTTGGCGAGGGAATCCTTCTCGCGGGATACGAACGAGACCTTCGTCTCCAAAGTATCGACCTATAACCATGTCAACAAACAAGCCCCATACCAAGCTTCTACAACACATACCTTGGACTTCAGCTGATGCTTCTCGTTAGTCAACTCGGACACATTCTTCTCGAGGACCACGATACGCTCCTGGCTCTTCTGCGTCGCAATATCCGAGTTCTTAATCCTCTCCAAAGCCTGCGAAAGCGCTTCCTCCAACTCCCTATTCCTAGCCTCTAACGCGGAGGCTTCCGCGGTCTTACTCGAAGCCGTACTCTGCGCCTCGCTCAACTGCGTCCGGAGCCGATCCCTCTCGCTCTCAGTCGCGCGCAACCGCTCACTGAGCATTTCCTTCTCAACACGAACTTGGCCGTGGGCCCCACGCGCCTTGGCGAGTTGGACTTGCAATTCCGCAGTGGAGCTCTTGAACCGCTCCGCGTCCTGCTGCGACGTATCCCGCGCGAGCAAATCTTCGTGGACGTTCTGGAGGACCTTGGTAGCCTCCACCATCGCCTCGGGGAGAGTATTGATATGCTTGATGATATCCTGGCAGAAATCAGCAAACTCGGCGTTCTGGCTGACGAGCTTCTTTTGCTCTTCCGCTACATTGTTGAGAGTCGCTTCTACTTGCGAGATGGCCTTGGATGACTCGCTACCTTGTTCGAGACGTTCTTGCTGCTTCTTGAAGTCATCGCGAGCACCACCAAGCGCGTCGATTGCACTGGAGAGCTGTTCAGGTAAGCCAGAAAGCAGCCCAACGATCTCCTGCTTGATAGGAGCGACGTCCACCTCGGGAACAGGTACGTTCTTCATCTGCAGCTCGCTAATATTCTCCACAGCCTTCTTGAGGTCCTGCAAGGGAGTCAACAAGCCCGAAACGCTCTCGGCCACCTTCTCCGAAACGACATCAACATTGAACGACTTGTCGCGAACGGCCAATCGTGAGTCCAATCGCTCGACAACAAGGTCCGATACCTGCTCCTTGATTTCATGCGCGTCGAGGGGTCCAACGATCTTCCGGACCTCCGTCGTAAGTCGTCCAACGATAGCGTCCAGATCAATACTAGGCTCGGAACGAAGAGAAGGCAAGATGGGTAGAAGCCTATCCACAATAAGACCCGCAGTTTCCCGTTTATCCGACGCGAGGTCAATAAGTTGAGAGATATGAGGCTTGACAGCTTGAGACAACCTCGCGGTGAGACTATCATAGTCGATAGGTTCCGAGCGCATAGAAGCAAGGTGGGGTGTCAACGCATTCACAACGTCGAACACGATCGCCTCCCTCTCCGCGCTCAAACTCGGTCGACTCTGCTCAAGCGCATGCATATGCATGCTCATCTGCGAAGTGGCAGACATGACGGCGTTGATCGTCCTCTCGCTAATATCCTCCGCGAACGCCTTGAAGTCCGTGTTCGAATCGTATCGGGAGAGGATATGACTGAGTTCACGTTGAATGATCGTCCGAGCTTCCGCGTTCCCTTGTTCGATGATCCCCTTGAGAACTTCAAAGTCCAACTCTCCCCTCGCGTCCATCTGGGAATCTTCCAATCCCCTCGCGGCCGATTCCTGCAACTGAGTCCGGAAGAGCGAGACCACCTCGGAAATCATATCCTCCGTGTTAGGGTTCAACGTCTGTCCACCAGAAGCAGCAGCAGCTTGTCTCTGAGTCTGGACGAGTTCTCGTTTGAGCACCTCCATCTTCTCATCCAACATCTCCTCAATGCGATGCTCAAACTCCTGCAACTCCATGCGTCTCGAGAGGTTCACAGGACCTCCAATCAAACTCTCATCGTCCTCTTCTTCATCCTCACTCCCACTCATCGACATACTCCTCGTCCTCCTACTCCTCGGCGGCAAACTCGACCTCCTCCTCGCACTCGAGAACACATCGTCCGGTTCCACGCTCGAATCTCTAAACCCAGGATCCGTAAACAACCTATTAGGCGGCTGGTGGTGAGGATGATGTTTGGCCATCCGATGCGAGATGGTCGGGACGTTATGATCGCTGAGAGAATGAACGGATCGATGGTCTCCAAACGTCGAGCGCAGATCTGAATATTCACGAGAACTGAGTCGCGACCGAACAGCTGAACGAACGCGCTCCTCACTACCATTTCCATTATTGAGGTTCTTGAACAGACCAGCAGGGACCGTATTCGTCGACACGGGATGCTTAAAGTCCAGAGGGATCGGCGCGCGTTTGGGTTTGGTAGACGTCGGCGGGAAAGGAAGTTCAGTCGCAGATGAAGGTTCAGCAGGTGAAGGCCGGATAGTCGTCTCTGCCAGACTATTATCTCCTTCCCTCTCCCTCTCCTTCTCCCTCTCTCCTCTCTCCGCACCTTCAGAAGCAGCATACTGCGTAGGCTCCGCAACCGCAGACGAGAACCCAGAGAACGTGAACGGCTTCGCAGCAGCGTTCAACCTTCCACTCTCCTGAGGTACGTCCAAAGCAGCAGAAGGCGGGGTAGCAGGCGCAGAATGTCTGAGTGGCTGAGGAGCCTCAGCAACAGGTGGGAACTTGAACGACCGGATCGAATCCTTCCCAGCCGTCTCGACACCTTCATCTTCCGCATCTCGTTGAGCCTCTTGTCGATGCCTCGCGACGTCTTCATCCAAAGACATATTACTCCCGAGTGAGACATCACTCGACCTACGAATCCTCTTCTCCCGTCCCTGAGTAGCCCTCTGCTCACTACTCGTAACCACGATAGGAATATTCGGTAAAGGCCTCGGCATCGTTACAGGCATAGGCATCGACACCGACGCTGGCTCTCCGGTGAGACCAACAGCAGCAGGGTTTACACTCGTCCTAGGCATAGCAGGCCCAAACGAGAACGTGAATCCTCCAGGTTTGAACTCGGGCGCAGCGACGTTAAGCGGTTTTCCAATACTCTGCGCTCTCGAATGTGTCGTGCTCCCCACTGCCGATCCGAGACCTGAGATAGACCCAGGACCAGAAGACGCAGGGCGGGAACCGCCAAACGTCGAAGTGGACGCGCCAAAGACGAATGGTTTCGCGAGTGGGTTGAGCGTTACAGAGTCTTTCCGCCTTGACGATCCGGAAGCGGCAGAAGAAGTGGGCTGAGGAACAGGCATCGACATCGATACAGGCCTCGAGCTATGATTCGAATGAGAGCCGGGATGACTAGTGTTCAAATTGGCGTTGTTGGCATTGTAATGCCCGCCAGTCGAGTTCTCCCTCGAATGCGCCAACGCAGGGTCATGATACGAGAACTGGCCAGACTCGCTTCTCGAATGCGGCAAAGGCGGCAAAGGTCTCCCAACACTCCCATGCGAATTCGAATCATGATGAGTATGTCCCATATCGAGGTACGAACTCTGTCCGCGAATCCTCTCTTCCTCGCTCGGGTTCGAGATAAGGTCGTCTTCTTGGTGGGTTGTTGGGGGAGGGATGACATCGGGTGGTCGAGGGAACTTGGGAAGACGGCGCGGCATCTCGAGGTCTCTTTGGAGTTGGCGAGCTCGCCGGAGGGATCGTCGGTGCATCCTTTCTTGACGGGCGCGTTCTTCGTCGGAGGGGTTGGACCATTCGCCTATGCTCTGTTCAGGGTGAGAACGTGAAGTGAGTAAGAAATAGAAAAGAAAGGAAGAAAGACAAAGACGAACCTCATCTTCAGAAGTCTCCTCCGTAGTCCTCAAATCCTCACTCCCCGTCCACTCCCCAATCGCATCCTCATTCGTCGTCTCATCATCACCTACACCCGCACCCGCACTCACATGGTGATAATCCACACTCCTCCTCAAATCTTCCACTCTCTGATTTACCCCGACGCCAACACCCATGCCCAATCCAGACGAAGCACCAGCACCAAGAACGACTCCCTGACTCTGATCAACAAGGAACGCCTGATCTCCAGAAGCCGAAGGGGACGACGAAGACTCATGCGGCGGGGGAGCAAGTAAAGTAGGCCCATCTGTCCTCCCGACACTAACCAACGAAAGCGCAGCGCTCAACTTGGAGACATGTCTCGAATGAACCCTACTCTGCGCAACAGTGCTCATCCCTCCTCCATCTTCATCTTCGTCTCCCTCACCATCGTTATCATTATCACCTGCATCCTCGTACTCGCCGTCACCTTCGAGTTCGGTGGAGATATCATCTTCGCGCGAAACTTCATCAGCGAGGGGAGCGACATCTTCCTCTGGAGGTTCTTCCTCCTCCTCAGTAGTATCCAACCCAAACCCTCTAATGAAATCAGGTCTCGACTCGGGCCTCGACGCACTCTGCGGAGGCGCAAGAGACGCGACGTTGGTAGGTACCCGTCCCTGAGGAGCATGTACCGTCAAATGAGGTGGAGAATCCTTCATCTCTGCTTCATTTCGTAGAGAGCTAGGTCTAGGTGAGACCGACAACCTCCCAGAGTTGATAATCTGGTCTGAACCCAACGTCGCACCCGGACCGAAGGGATTGAACGCTGCTGATGGGTTGTAGACGGGCGAAGCGGACGTGGGCGGTTGAGCGAGGGAGAGGGAGTGTCCGTGTCTTCCGCCTCCTACACCCGCTCCCATACCTCCTTGGAAGCGAGGTGGGATTCCGAGGTTGGAAAGATTAGGAAGGTTGGAGATGATGGGAAGGTTGGGCATATTAGGGAGGTTAGGTAGATTGGGCAGGTTAGGAAGAGAATTAGCAGGAGAAGGCGACAGGCCGGTTTGGGAGGATGGTTGTGGGGACGTGGAGGTCGAGTTGTTTTGCGATTGTTGGAGTTTGTTGAGCTTGAAGAAGAGCAGAGCTGGGTCCGCGGGTGATGATATCTGCAGACGTGTGTTTCAGTAAGATAGAAAGATAAAGACATCGGTTGACTCACCGATGCAGCGCGTGCGTGAGGTGCGTGTATATGAGGGACAGAGCTATGGCTGCCTGAGCCTCTCTCGACGCCGAGCTTCTGGAGCTTCTCTTCGATAATGCGTTGTTTCATAGCATCCCAAGCGCTCTACACGCACACAATAACATCAGCGATGAGGACTTGGTCGTGACGAATGAACGCAGCAGTGAGCTCACCTTTCCGGGTAAAAAGACATCGACAGTGGGTGGTATATAATGCCTCCACGCATCAGACGGGTATGGTTCTATGGTGGTAAGCTCCGGAGGGGGTATATCCTGCATCATCGGGGCATGCTCAATTGGAATCGGGTTTCTCGCCCACTCCTTCCTCTTGACCTCGCCCGTCTCCTCGTCGCGTACACTCTCCTTGGGGAGATTAATCACGACCTTCTTTTTCGGTTGAGCCGCAGGCGTCGGCGTAGCAGCCGCAGCCGCCGTCGCAGGCAACGGACTGACTTTCCGCTGTGGACCGCCCAATACAGCCTTGGGAGGACCACCTGTGCTCACGCTCTGTGTTCGTTTACTCCGCGGCACAAATGGTTGGAACTGGCCAGGGACACCGAGCGCTGCCGGGTTTGGAAAGCCGTTCTGCGCGAGAGGTGTCATGGGCACCCCGGGTGCGAGCATGCCCGGCGGCGGGAGGATGCCCACCGACGCGAGCTGCGCGATGCTGGCCTGTGTGCGATGATGGTGCATGGGCCGACCAGGAGCAGCTGGAGGCTGTGGAGGAAAGAAGCTGGCCTGCATGGGTGTCTGGAGGGTTGCGGAGGGTGGGATGGGGAATGGCGGGTGCATGCCGTGCGAGATGGAGGTCGGGAGACTCGGCGAAAAGAGGGGCGCGTTGTCGCCGCCGCCGTTGGTGAAGGCCATGGGCTGCTGGGCGTTGAGCGACTGTGGGATGAACAGCCGGGGGAGCTGTTGCTGCTGGTGCTGGCGCGGGGGGACGGGTTGGGCCGCCATGTTCTCTCCCCGCCACTGGCTCTTTCTTTCTTGCTTTTCTGTGCTGTGCACGACGACGAGCGGGACGTGGGCGACGACGCCAAGGCCGGGGTGGTCGACGTCGGGGGTATCAAAGACGGGTGAGTCGGACAGTATCGAAAGTCCAAAGTCTCCAGCGCATATATCACCCGAGCCACGTGCCGCCCATCTATTTTCTGTTATTTACGTGTCTCTGAGACACTGACGCCCTTCTTCCCGACGTCGACTTCCCCGATATTCTCATAAATACTGTCATGTACCTGCTCGACGTTCTACACAGCGAGCTCGCCATCCTGGGGCACCGACCACCGCGGCGGACAGCGAGCGCGAACCCAAGCACCGACCTCGGAACTAAAAGCGGCGCCCCTTAATTAACTCGCTAGCAACAGGCGCGCAGCCAAACACGCGCAAACTCGTCCCGCCCTATATAAACGCGTCGCTTCGCGTCCTTTGCTTTCATCAATGTCTTTTTTTCGTCCCTGCTTATAGAGTCACTTGCTGCCCGTTACTCTTTATTCCAGGGGCTTGCAGGCGCTCGCGGGGACGAAGAGTGTACTCCTCCGATAACTAAGTCGTTGGTGCAGTCTTCTCCATCATCTGCGACCTGATTCCGTGAGGGACATCCCCAACCTGTCATACCGTAGCTTGCAGAATATAACCGATTTCTCCGTGTCCTGCTGGTTTGCGTGAAAGATGACTCGCGTCGTTCTGTCCAGTTGCCTCCTGCACGAGCTTTTACACGTTTCGAACTCTGTAGTGACTGTCCAATGTCGCGTTTTGTTCTTAGGTGAGGCTCGTCGACGTCATTGCGCATTGCGACGTGAGGGGTACTCACGACCTTATTACAGAGGACAGTTGATGTCGATCTGCTAGTTCATGGCAAGTTCATGGTCCCCAGTCTTGCTTGCCAAAGGTGCCGGTGACACTGACTGAGGAGGCCTCTCCAGAATGACGAGGCGGGATTAGCCTGTCCAACCAGGTCCGACTCCTTCCTCCGAGCTCCTTTGAGCACACTCGAGTCAGCGATGGAGACTCGGTTGCCTCTACGCATTGGCTATATTCGGACAGCGATTGGAAGACAGCGACCTGTAGACTGACTCACTCTCAGTCCCTTTAGGAATTGACTATATTCGGTTCATTGCGCTACGAAGAATGTTAGTGGGAAGTCGTAATATCGGCGAATCTACAATTCACGAAAGGAATTTGCACGGTCCCGAGTTTTCGGTGACTTGGCCTTCAGGTCCGATTCGTACACCGTTTGGCGTGCACCGAGGTAAGTACTGAGTACTGATATCGAGACCTCGGGTGAAACCGGTGATGTGAAAGCACTGGCAGTCATGACTCGCTGTATTGTCTCCTGGATTCCCCCACTCAAGTTACTTCCCGATGGAGAGCTATCAACGTCAACGGTTATGTCAACCCACTCTATTGTCATATTCAAGTATCTCGGCCCAATCAGGGTCAGTGCACAATCGTGATAGTTAGCAACGAAAATTGACTCACTCTCATCCCTTCCCTCATTTGAACAAGTAGCCGAACCCGAATCTACTTGAAGCTTGTCACGAAAGGAATTTACATGCCTTGCATTTTACGTTAACTAGGTCTGACTCGTGCTTTCGCCGAGGTACAATACTTAGCTATATCGAGACGACCACAGCGGGGGCTGTAATCAACAGTGAAGAAATGAAAGCAACGTTATTACCCATATTATTTACCCAGATTCTCCCATAACGTGCTTCGACGATAGCTCTCGGATCTCTTCTCCCATAAAACCTCGAAGTTGACGACGCTGTGGCGCTTCTCAACTCCTCTGTCATGTCCTCTACGACCGAGACCACCGTCGACGCGGACGATCGCAGTGAAACATCCATAGTAGTGCACGACAATCGCAAGGTTCCATTGCTCATGGAGGAGAAGGACCATCTCTTCCTCCATGCAATCAGCGTTGCCAAAATCCTAGACGACTTGATCTACCACGATGCTCCTGACCCCCTCCACTTGCGAAGAGCAGCAAGACGAAGAATATCGCGAGGTTCGTTTCCTCATAAGCTTCAAATGTGATTTCGTACGGATGCAAGATTCCATTGTCCCAACTTGCTCTTAGGAAGACCTCGGGAAATTCTCTCTATACATGTACGGCTGCGAAGCCAGCGACAAATTCTTGCTCGAGACACTCAAAGAAGACCCAACCCGACTCCTAAAATTCAAACACTTCAAAACCTTGGACATCTTATACGCCCTCACCGGCGGCGTCAATGTCCATCTCAACGTTATATCAGGCGTGCCTGTAGACAGTGGTGATGGACCCCGGCGTTGCATTGGTGCTGTTGCGGTCAATTGGGACGCGTTTGCTTCGGAGCCGAAGACGGTTGATGAGGACGCTTTTGACTCGATGGTGAAGAGGTGGATAGAGCTTGGGATCTTGAAGCCACCTCGTATATACGGCGTGCTCTGCACTTGAAGGCAACTTGCACGGTAAGCATCTCGTTCTCGATGATCATGGAGCAGATTGTCTAACTCGATGTTAGTATCTTTACGACTGGCGTCGGCCCTTCATAGTATTGATAGATTATTTGATAGCACACTTTGCCCTCTCTAGAGTCTGAACCTAGCGTACTTCCTGTTGGCGCTGCAGTTTGTCCGTTTTCGCGAATTGTATGTAATTGAAGGCTTCTCTCGCTGAGTTCAAAACAACGGAACGACGAGAAGTGATGGCATTCGACTCAACATCTGACATTGAACAGGTCTCGACATTCCCGTGTCATCTGCATCTACATTATGTTCCTGGTTCCCTTTCTGCGAAGCCAGACAAAACGTCGCCTCAGACATTGTCGAAAGCTCTCAGGGTCTGACTCGTCCACCGCGTTTTGCGTGCACCGAGGTTAGTCAGCACTTTGAGACTGCCGAGCGTGAAGAGGTGAGAGTGGCCGTATCAGTCTCCCGAATTCCCCTGGTTACGAGCGGTCCGTCCTCGTTCTATAAAGCTTCGAGATTGCCTTGCTTTTAATATCCCGGCTCGAGTCCCTTGTCATATCTGAATTCCACAGCTGACTGTTAACACGGACGGTCGCAATTGAATAATACCTACACCAGCGGTACAGTTCTTCTCGTCGTCGGCACTGGCAGGATACCCGCCGGAGCTTCATGTCGTGCGAACATCTCCTCCTACCCAGATTCTACGTTAGATGCTAAAATGAGGCCACGCGGGATGATTCTTTCATCGAAATGTACAATTACAAAATAAGAAGGAGACTGGATTCCGTGGCGGAGTATACGAGAATGAGATTCCACATGTCGCAGTTTCGAGAGGACGTAGCTTGAGGAGGCGTACTACAGATCGCGCAGAGTTGTTTTCGTGTATTTCCTAGGTAGACCACAATTGACTAGACCGGATCGCGAGATCATGCGTTCCCTTGTAATCGTCCCTCGTCTTTGAGCATAGTTGCTTTACCACGTGAT
The DNA here is from genome assembly GCA_022160315.1 of Panus rudis PR-1116 ss-1. Taxonomy (NCBI): domain Eukaryota; kingdom Fungi; phylum Basidiomycota; class Agaricomycetes; order Polyporales; family Panaceae; genus Panus; species Panus rudis. The sequence goes on from MU275274.1 coordinate 81,678, forward strand.
CGCGACTCGAGGCGCTCAGGTGACAGGCAGTGACAGACAAAGCTTTAAGCTGAGACGACGTCGACGGGTCCCGGCGAGATGTTCAAGTTGGCCTGACATGAAGTACATACCGTACTCACTATGTTGCACTGTGGTCCAACATAGTATGACTCGCCTGCAGGACTGGTAGCTCTCTGCAACCAACACAACATAGTATGCATTTAACAAGGACACGCCGACTGACTGGTCCAGCAACAACGCTTTCAGCTTGCATTGAAGGAAAGTCCGGGTTGCGTAGTATATTTGGAAGGTGAGTTCACCACGGAGTGATAGCAGACATTGTCGTTTTCAGGATTGACTCCCAATGGTAGACATGGTTAGACGGGCCTCCCACATACTACACGGATGTCTATTTAGGCTGTTTCTACGAGTAAGTATATCGAGTCTCGATCAAGGTAAAATCGAGTGTATCCTTACACGCTTTTCGTATTGCTTTTGTCTTTTGACTTGCTTATACATGACCGCATTGTGGGTGTTATTCACCTTCCCTATGCGGTTGAAGGAATGTCATCTCTGTATATGTGACGGACGACAGGTGTCAGTAAGCGCAGGACCCCGGAGGATTCAGATCACAAACTCACTACAATAAACACAGAAAACTGATATTTGTTTACCACAAACATACAGGTTGTTTCGCATACAACCTGGTAGTATGTACCGGGTACAAGGATGCGCCGCACATCAGGATACATCGCCATGCGCATTCCCACTGACCTTGAAATCTGGAATGCTCGCGTATCACAGTGAGTTGACCAAGAGTTGACATGGGGCAGTGACTGCATGCTGTATGTGGTTCGCCCCCGTAATGAATGACCACTTTTGACCTACAGATAGTTGACGCAAGATTTTCCAACAAGCTATGGACCTTAGACCATACACCAGCAATCAGCAATACCGGTATTGAGGGCATGCCGCGCGCGTTCTTAGGAGTTCCAAGAATACGACCTCGTAGATCTCTGAGCACTTCCGATCCGGTGAAATTCACCGAGTAGGGAAGTAGTGAGAATACCAAGGAATGTGCGGGGTACCCCCTAAGATCCCCAGTGAAATGCACCGGGGAGTTCAACGGGGCGCTCGGTGAAATGACTAGGTGAAATTCACTTCCGGTTCACCCACTTTTTGTCCCCCCCTGTTACCGTTCGTTTTTCATCAATACAAGTGTCATCTTTGAGCTATATCCCCATTGCATTTGCCATGTTTTGTGGCACATTTTAGCACGATTAAGGAGTGATGGACTTTTCCACTCAATACCATGTGGTTTTCTCTTGTGAGGATCACGAATATGCACTGCGTAACTTGCTCACCCTCAACTAATTACTCGGTGACCGTTTTCACTCGTTTTATGGTGGGCAGCAGAAACAGCATATATTATGGTAATTATGGCAGGTATTACTTGTGAGAAAGAACGACAAAAGTTGGATCACGAAACATGAAATGAGAGAAATGTCAACTACTTGAACAGTCACCGCTCCATCTAGCCCGCACGTGAATTTACACAGCAGAGCTTCCTGCAGGCCCAGGTGCATCATGATCATTGCGGCGGCGATACGACCGCTTCTCGATGTATCCCCGTTTGACGGCATGCTTGCGTTTATTGGACATGTACTGGCGGATGATGGCGGCCGTGGCCCAGTTATTCTGATATTGCTTCAGAATAGGGTGCTCTTCACGGGCCTATACAGAATGGTCAACTTTGTAGTCCATTACGAGGGGTGTATAGTTGATACATACCGCGCGGAAGACCATGGATAGTTTGTCTGGATCCTGACGGCGGTAGTCCTCAGTCCAATCAAGGCGGGCGACAATAGTAAGGCCGCGCACGGAACGCTGCAAAAGCGAGGCTCAGTGACTGACAGATGAGTTAGACAAAAAGCTACAAGAACATACCAAGATCATTTGATAGTCAGCAAGCAGAATACCCATGGCGGCACGTATATTAACGTTTCCGTGCGGCTGAGGAATAATGGGCAACGCATTTGTGCCGGAAGCAGTGGGTCCGGGTGGTGGTGGTGGCTGCTGCTGCTGTTGGGCCTCCTGTGCGGCTTGGAGAGCCTCTTCAGCGACTTGAGTGTTCGCATTGGCAGCCGCAATCTGCTCTTCTGCTTCTGCCTGTGCAACAGCGGCTTGTGCAGCAGATTCTTCGGCAGAGGTTTGTGCAGCCGCAAGCTGCGCCTCTAACTGGGCAATGAGGTACTGGGCCCCTTCTGCCTCAGCACGGAGTTCCTCCACTTGAACTGACAAGTTTTTCTGTGAAAAAATTGAGGATCTGCTCATCAGAGAAGATATGGGGATTACTTACTCTGGCCATTGCGGGTTTTAATCGAGGATGGAGTTGGGTGCAGGATGGAGCGGTGTCACAGTCGTGTAGAGAGGGAGCGACTTCCTCCAGGGTCAACCTAAGAGTTTCGGAGAGAGGTGAAGATGTGCAGGATGGGTGATGGGAGAGCGTCGCGAGGCCTATATATATGTTGCTACCCGACCACCCGAAGCTCGGCTTGGAGATAGCCCATGGCGCATGACTCCAGGGATGACGAGTGTTGACCGCCACCACACGTGGACTTGCGACCGACCGGCCAAAGTGTGATCTCGATCACCAGCCTAGGGAGTCGAGTGACTTAGCAAAATTTCGCCCATTCATCAAGAACATCTTACCGTCAAGTCAAACTCCCTCCTACTCATTTTCCATGCCTCGGGCCAGTGCAAACGACAAAATCGAATGCCCATGTTGCCATGTCTTGAGAGATCCCAAGACTGTCAGACGGCACATGAGGGGCAAGGCACCCATAACACTCAGGGCTACACAAAGCGCAGACAGACTCGAGCCAGGCGCTGCTGCAAGCATTCAAGCTCAAGCTCGAGGCCAAGCTCCTAGTAGGACCACAGGCTCCTCAGCTGCTTCGAGTCAAACACGGTGGTATGTGAATGAAGGACGTCGGATACGTACCATGCCCACCTTTCCTACCCATATGGCCCAATCTCGTGCTCTTTCAAATCCGACCCTTGACTCGGTACGAGTGGAGGAAGATGTTGATGTTGATGCCCTGGAGATGGAAGGGAGACATGGGGTGGTTGGATCCGGCTTGGATGAAAACTCGGAGGCGATTGCTGCAGCGCACACAGCACAGCAGAGAACGTGGGGTGAAAACAGGTTTAGGTCCAGGGTAGAGGATGACGAGGATGAGTATGATACTCGCGAGGTCGATCCAGGACCTGCGGGTGATATGCTGCTGGGGGAAGCAGAGGAGGAAGAAGAGAGAACTTACGCAGCTATATCTGTATGGGACGAACTCGTGGAGGCATTTATCTTGGAAACATTGACTAAACGTATGTACTCACCTGTCAAAATCTGACGTCCGGGAGCTTCTATTAACTTATTTGATGCTAGGTTCGGACATTAGCGAAGAGGACATAGCCAAACTTCGTGCCTTCGCCCTGAAAGTCGATACGCATATGTCAGGAAAGCAGTTTGCAGGGTGTCGGTTTGCATTTCCAAATGACGCAGGAAACCTACCTGGCTGGAAAGAGCTGATGTCATTCATTGCCAACCTCTCTGGATTCAAGCCCGAAGTGTACGACCGTTGCATTAACTCATGCTGTTGCTTCGTTGGACCGCATGCCGAACGCACTCAATGTCCGTACTGCAATGAGGCACGGTACAACGCTAGCGATAAGCCGAGAAACACATTTGTTTATCTCCCGCTCATTCCCCGATTAAAAGCCTACCTTGCCAACCTGAATATGGCGAAGAAGATGGAGTATTGAGGCAAAGAGCATGTCCACAATCCAGACGAGATCACCGATGTTATGGACGCCGAAGTCTACCGTTCTCTTCTTGGTAAAAAGGTCAACATTGACGGGAAAGAACTTTCACACACCTACTTTGAAGACACTCGGGACATCGCGCTTGGGCTCTCAACTGACGGATTTGCTCCATTCAAACGTCGGAAGAAGACCGCATGGCCCCTCATCCTATTCAATTACAACTTACCCCCCGAGATTCGCTTCCACCTTGAGAATATCATTGCTCTTGGTGTCATTCCAGGTCCCAAGAAGCCGCATGACTTTGATTCCTTCATCTGGCCTCTTGCGAAGGAGCTCTTGCGTCTTGAGGTTGGTGTTCATGCCTATGATGCTTTGAGTGCTTCGTTCTTCGCTTTACGTGCCTTTCTCATTCTGGTGTTCGGCGACATACCTGCCATCTCCATGGTTATGCAGATGAAGGGACACAATGGATTGCGACCATGCCGTATGTGCAACATCAAAGGCATCCGGATTCCTAGCTCTCGAAATCCCATTCACTACGTCCCCCTTGACCGTTCGAGGCACCCGGACATGCGCACAGCAGCTCCAAACGTGGTCAGAACTTACGACGCTTCAGATCTTCCGAATCGTACACAGGATGAGATGCTCCAACAGGCACGCGAGGTTCAACACGCACCAAATGAGACACAGCATGAACGTCTCGCCAAGGAGTATGGTATCAAAGGGATACCTCTACTCAGCTGCCTCTCCTCCCTCTCATTTCCCGATTCCTTTCCTTACGACTTCATGCATCTGCTCTGGGAAAATGTCATCAAAAACCTATTCTCCCTGTGGACGGGCCAGTACAAAGGTCTAGATGAAGGACAAGAACATTACCAGCTCGACAAGAAAGTTTGGGAGGCCATTGGTGAAGCAAGCGAGGCTTCGGGTGCGACTATTCCATACATTTTTGGCCAGAGACCCCCAAATGTTGCGAGCGACAAAACCATGTGGACGGCGGAATTGCGATGCTTTTGGACGCAGTACATGGGGCCAGTCCTTCTCCAGCATCGCCTTAACGATAAATTCTATAAGCATTTTGTAGATCTTGTCAAGTTAATCAATACGTGCCTTCAGTTCAGCGTAACAAAGACCGAGGTGACTGGACTTCGAGAAGGGTTTATCAAGTGGGTGAAAGACTATGAGGGGTGAGTTATATCAGCCTGTTCGTAGACTCAGATACGTGAAATCTTACATTCTTTCTGTTACCAGACTGTACTATCAGCAAAACCCATCTTGGCTTGCAACCTGTCCGGTCACCATCCATGCCTTACTGCACATTGCAGATAGCATCGTTGCAGCCAGTCCTGTTTGGGCATACTGGGCGTTCCCAATGGAACGTTATTGCGGGGCCCTTCAGCCTGCGATACGGAGTCGGAGGTATCCGTATGCAAGCTTGAACCGCTATGTTGTGGATCATGACGCACGAATGAAGCAAATCAAGCTGCGATACGATCTGCAAAATGAGTTATCTCGTGGCACATCATCTCGAGACAACCGGGTGATATTTCCAAATTGTACGTACACTTTCCAGAGTTCAAATGCATGTGAAGATGGCGGCGACACAATATCGCTGACTTACTTGGTTCCAGATGAGACTTGCAGTCTATTGACGCCCCAAGAAACTGTCATACTCACCACAGGTCAACGCACACAAGCCCTCGGCGGCCTCTCCACACGCTTTACTGGGCTGGACTTCGAAGACGTCAAGCGGATGTTTGTAGCTTCTGCGAAGGTGGAGGAGTTCGGCCGCCTTCAAATCTTCGAGGATGGTGACCAGGCTCGTACATCAAACCTAGGTCAGAAGAAGTCGGAAGATAGACGAGACGCGACATTCGTACGCGTTAGTTAAGCTCGTTCAAATCTGAGCTTTCTGCAGTACTTACCAACCTTGATCAACCCTTCAGTATTCGATGTTTCTGGATCGCCATGCTACGCGTCACCATGTCAGGCCCGAATTCGATCTGCGCACATTCTATGGCCAACTGGAGAACCTCTTCGTTATCAAGCCCTTGCGCCATCTTCTTCCACCTGCCAAACGTGCTCAAGTTCCCCCGATTATCATCCTTGCGTTCATTCGAAGATGCAATGCCCTCAAGAAGCACAGATACGGCCTCGACATTCATAACTACACCGGTACTGGTGGAGTCAATGTTGTTGAACATATGCCGTATATGGAAATGGGTTTCAGGTTGAAACGAGGCTATGTTTATCTTTTATCTTCATCTTATCTATGATTTTATCATTGATTGATAAGGACTTGTGTGTACTGCTTATACAATCCACACTGCTTCAGATGATGTAGGTAGTCGCAATTATGGTGTGCTTATTATGCAATATGTTGCAATTCTTTCGCTGTTGTATTACTCAGCATTAGTCATGGTATTACTCAGCAACTCTATGTATCACATGACTGGTAGATTTAGCTTAGTCATGGACTTTTCT